>CAJDSM010026791.1:6220-19807 GCA_903981925.1 Ostrea lurida | reverse complement strand
CAGTAAATTAGAAATAAAAGACACCACACATATATGCCTGCTTCGTATTTGGATAGATTTTATCAAACATACATATTAACGGCAGGATAACAAATTGACTATGGAAGGTCACGATTGAGAACTGAAATCATCCAGTTTGTCATAAGTCATTGTATTCCTGCCGCTAATATGTATGTTGATAAATCTATCCAAATACGAAGCAGGCATTATGTGTGGTGTCATTATTGTCTAATTTACTGAGATTATATCTATTTCGACATATTAATGAAAATTAACATTGGACAGTGTTACCAACACACAAACCACCAAGAAATGCATGGTAGTTTATTAGTTAATGGCGCATCTGGCCGCTGATGTATTTTTTTGGGTACCTTTACCATAAAAGGTTATTAACAAATCAGCTACCGCCACCAACCCCAAAAACTCTCCCGCGAAAATATAGACTATGTATTTATATCATTGTGACACTGGGAGGACTGAAGAATTCCATTGACATTAACGCTGCACAAATAGTTTAACAGCCACAATAACATGTATATTATAATATTACATTAGTTAAATTGATCAAGATTATAGCATGGTTTCACTAGTATTTATGGATTCTCTCAGATGGCACAAACACGTAAAAATGAGTAAGGACATAACCCTGCACAGATAAGCTGTTGTCTTCCAATTTCGCAAGTGCACGATATTATTACATTCAGTGTATAATATATTCAATTTATTGGCAAAGCACATTCAAACCAGTAATGGGAATTCGCGGTACAGTGAAGCTGAATTTGGACAGCCTAATGCTAGGCAATAGTAAATCAAAAAGGTTGGTGTCTTTTCAATGTGGTAACCTCTGTCCCTCAAGGCAAGGCATTTTAAGTTCAAGCTATACGGGTAGTTAAATTTCAAGTGCTGAATAATTTTGACGATACTTAAGTCGAGAACTCTGTGCTTTAAAAGGGACACATCTTATTCCCTTGAGTCTGTTTTTGCAATACACAAATTTGTCAATTCATTTGTCGATACTCATAATCAAAATATAAACAAAACAAAACAGTTGACAGCCAACGTTATCAATGGTATTATAAGGGGCCGAAGTGATACCCTCCCCACGGGAGTCACTATTGCCACAAGGTTTTCTATCTGGATCACTCTCACTCCAGTTGAGTTTGAGGGTGAGCCGCTTACAGAACAAAACATAGCGAGGCTCATCAACAGAATCTCAGTCCAACCGCCACCAAAGGAGCCGCCACCAACCCTCTACTAACAGTAACACTAAAATTATCGTAGGCCCTTGGCTTATATCGTGTCGCACACGAACTTCCCCAGACGTTCAAGTGGTCTTTCTGACACCAGTCTACGGCCTTTATGCCTTGTTTATACGTCGGCACGTTTAGGCATCGAGGGAATAAAACAAACTAAAATTACCACATCACATGTAGTGAAAATGTCATTTTCAAGAGAGAGCGACCATTGAAATAGAGTATAATGCTTGAAAGAGCGAAGTTTGGTTAACACTTACATGGCTATGTTTATAGTAAAAAAAGTAAGCCCCACTTCCAGGCACATAGAAATAGATAACATTACTAGGACTTCAATTGGGATTCTATACCCTCTCAATCATCTTACTCCATGTCTCCTTTTCCCTAACCTCACCCCGTTTTCTTATGAGTGTTTTGTGTCCTAATGACGTGAAGTACATCAATGTAGAATAATCGGAGGATTATATTTCAAACATCAGAGTCTTTCGTGATGCGGGGGTCTTACATTTTGTCTTATACAAATCAATCTTGTGCTGACCTCTGTCTCAAAAAAGGAATGGTGAAGACAAAGAAGTGGGGTAAATGTAATCTGCTACTGTAACTCTCGTTAGCTTGTTCTTATTTCAAACGGGACTTCCTTATTTGTTGAAAAAGAGGTAACCTTAATGCACATTTACATGGTATAATACTCTTTTAGGATAAAGACGGTAATATGATTTGTATCCCGCGTTATTCACCTCTATAGACATTAGATTACTATCGAATACTACGTCAACTGCCTCAGCCCTTGTTCTACCGACTCTGTACATCCACTGAAATTATTGCTCCTTTGGTATGCGACTTTCTGGCGTAACTCGATACTATCCCAAACGGTTACATGTTATCTCTTGGGTTTCAGCGCGCTCCGTTGGGGCGGTATGTGAGTTCTATCTGAAATTCCTTGCATGTTCTTCGTCAACCCCATAAATACCTTCACTAGGAAGTGAAGTGACCTATAAACACTGCAAAAAAGGACTGGGTATCGGCCGCTTGTCTATTTTTAATTGATGGTAGAACTTTCTCACCAATTGATGTATATCTTACAGCAGTGTTGTCTGGAACAGTTCAATCTTACTAGTATCTTGTGTGATTAGCTGTATTTGAATTGAAGATTTATATTGAAATTGCATTGTGTCATCTGACACACTAACAGACAAGGATCGCATATAGTCTAAGCAGAGAAATAGCATTGGTCTCCGAAGTTGGAAACCATTCAATAGCTACAAAAGTATTTGGTTGCACAAGCGCTTTTGGTAGTATTATTGATTATAGAATTACTATCTGTTGGGACATTGCGTGAAAGTTTCTCATATAAAAACTATCACTATTCGAGATACCAAATGTAACGACGTACAAAGTTGGGCACATTGTCGAAGAGTTAAAGTTTCACTGATATTGTTATAAGAAGATTCAATTAACTGGTCTATGACTAATTGTGCGTTTCGTATTGAATAGTATAACTGAATCAAGGATATTTGGTGTGCACTACTTCGTTGAATAGACAACAGGTTGCGGAGGTTTCAATCTAACATTATAGTGCAAAGAAAGTCCGATTAATACTCACTTATTCGTTGTGTCATCGTACCTTTGAAGAACAAATGCCTATTAATTACAACTGATTAAGCATGTTAAATACAATGTATTAGTTTGTGTTGCCACTTATCTTTGTGCACTTGGGAATCAAGGAAACTGCCAGTGACACAAATTCCAGACCTAGATAAAAACTCTATTTTGTTGAGGTTGAAGATTCATCGTTGAGATAGTATTTATCCATTCCGTGTCTATGGTAAAGGTACCCCAAGAGGTATAAATATCCATCCAATGCGCCTCAAGAAATTGCGCGTGCCAATCTAAACTATGTCAATTAAACATAACAGTGCATTTAAAAGTAACATTTTTGCTGTGCTATATCGTGTGGGATTTGTGTTATCTTAAACACGTGTCCCTAATAGTTAAAGTATTCAAGATTGAGATTAAATATGTCGATTATGAGATACTATCCAGTAATTATGATAAGATATTAAAGATAGTGATCACATCTTACCAGCTCCATCTTAATGCCTGGCTTTGCGAATTTGGATTAATAAGATTTTCTATTATCCAATAACATCATAGACATGGAGATACTTGAACGCACCCAAGGAATAACAAAATTTTGTAGCCCTAGTTTGATAATGACAGAGGCTCCAACCCCTGAGATTTTGATTTTCAGTTTTCGTCAAATCGGTAGAACCCTTCCCATACCTGTTAAAAATGTGATCACGCAAGCATTCCATCGATCAAGTCATGAAAATTTAAAATTGGGTTTGTATTATTTTTCGTCGTCAAGGATTGCCTTTATTCGATATGGATCTTAAGAGTCTTGCTATGCGCCGCTATTTATTCTAGTATATTTTGGTGAAGACGAGTAGATTCACTTTTAAAGATCAAGAAATTATCCGGATACGTATCAATTCTTTATCTTTTTAAATCGGAGGTATACACTTAAGATTATACATCATCATGGCAAAAAATTCGGTATACCAATATAACACATTGCTAGTAGTGATTTGATCTCTTTGGAATAGCTTATTTCTTCCACCGCCACGACTCTGTTAGTCACGAGATCACTTATGTGACTTGGATGGCTTAACGTGGAGGAGAGTTTCCGTATTTTCACTCATTTTATTAGAGTAAGACGCGACTGTTGATCCGCTGAAACTCCGGACCGAAACGCAATTCCGATCAGTTGGACAAAAGAATATTGAATTCTCTGGAACTCATTCAAGATTGTTGAATCATTTGTAACTTCCCAGGATCCTTTCGTGATGGTTTTTGAGTTATTCTGGAACATTCATATTTAGGGATCACCGTGATTAACGTTAATTTGATTCTCAGTGGAACATCCGAGTGATCTGTCATTGGTTATTTACAGAAAATCTCGATTTTTCTGGTTCACTTTCGGCTTATCGATACACCATTTTGGTATTATGTTTTAAACAAATTCACGTGTATTTGTAATTCACTGGAACTTCGCTATGTAAATATTATTTCAATGTTGCAATCTCTGAACATAAATGCATTTTATCTCAAATTATATCTTTGGAATAACTGAATCGCACCTACCGTCTAGGCCGGTTCAGTTCATTGTCGCAACATATGACTTTTTCTTATCGGTACTACGATGGCACCAATCCGCAGAGACCGTGAATAGGACACTCATTGCGATCCAGACTCTGTATTTATGGCATCTACTGTTAGGATAGACCCGACCGGGAGATTGTCAGTCGGCCGAAAAGACCCTCGGGAAATTCCAGGTAAGTCTTTGACCGACATCCATATTATGGATTCGTACCAATCCCCTTTAGGCGCAAACATAGAATTTTTGCAAGCTCTAGGTTAAACTATTCATAATGAATCGTACATGGCATAAAGTAACATAATAATTCTTGGGAACTCCGTGATATTTCAGTTAATATATATATATTTTGAGTAATATATAGCTGTGATATTTGAGTATCAGGTAGTAAATCTATCTCGGATCGTTATTTATAATAGAGCATAAATTAATTAATTATTGATCTTATCTGGGTATACCAAAAGTCCGGTAATTTACCAACTTTCTATGTTTCGATACACTTTTATTTAGTTAGTGAAGGGTATAAAACAAGATTAATGTTCCAGACGGTTGATTCATCCTGAGACACTGATTCAGGATTCTTATAATCACTATGGTTCCAGGGAATGTGATGTGATATTAAAAATCTGTCGTTAAAATCTCACTGAGCATTCCAAGTATTGTTCCTTGAATGTCGAATCATCTCAAAAAATGAATTGTGTTAAATAATTTTGATTAAGACAGATAATTTGGCCAGGGTGTATTTTAGCAAGCAACCTTAAACAAAAACTGTTGATACGATTGATAGCGATTACAATAATACATGATCTCAAGAAATAAAGACGAATCTTTCACAACATATCAATTTTGTTCAATATACAGCGATGCTTCAATAATTATCGGAATACCTCGACAAATTGTTACATACGAACCATTGCTTAAATAGCTTGCAGGATTTTTTTTTTTTTCTTTTGAAAAATAGGCCATATGATTTAAGGATAGAATAAATTGAAAGTTCGATGCACGTTAGATCGCAAATTAAAATGTTCAAAAATCAGTAGAAGCTACAGGGAAATTATAGGATTCTGCAAGTTAAGATTTTGGTTTGTATAGATTAGATGATAACAAGTACTGGATGGTAGTCTAAAATGGTATCTTGGATAATTAGGAGTCACAACGAACTATTAATCACCTGTAAAAAAATTGCTAGCCTAACAAACCAGCAAACCATGTGGTGCGGCATATACCTTTACGATCATGAGAGAAATGTGCTTTCCTTCCATCTGGTATTGTTCAGAATATTTTATTCCAAATTATTTGGTCGTATCCACTAATACATTAATGCATTTTAATAATCATGTTTCTGTTTTTCGTCCTATCAACTTTTTCGTGCCATCAGCTTCCAGATTTGATGCCACACACATATATCAGCTTTTGGTATCATTCAGTTATATTTTTTTATCAATCTTTCCAGTAATTGTTCTAACGCAATTATCACTTACATGTTTCCCGGTGTCATCTCTAAATCATGTTTTCATCAGTTCCGGTAAAGTCTTTTACGTTTATTTTTCATCATTTTTACACCTTGTCATTAGTCCCATTGTTAAACGTCATGAATGTGAGAATATAGCATATAAGAACATTTAAACAGCAGAACTAGCAATGAGTTAAGATTTTTCACATGTATATCATTATCTTTCTTAAATATTATTCATATCTGACAATATATACTTTTTACCCTCATCCCACCTCTGGGTGTATAACAAGGGGATCCACGTTCGCTCCACTCCATACCACCCATAATGCCCTGTTGTCTCTGCGTGTTGAAACAACCTCTGGTGGGAGAGTTTGCGCCTAAATCTTGTTATCGTATTCACAGATATACGAATTGCTACTGTTCGTTATATACGCTTTTTCATCTAGATAAATAACCTATTGAAAAGTGAATTGCTTCCGCCAAATTTTCAAAATTCTGTAAAGTGTCACAATTAACTCCGAATGTGCTTTTGGTTTTTTATAAGCCTTCCACTATAGTAATGGCATTGTTTTTTGAACAACAGGACAGCATAATATTAACTTAAGTAGCAAGTTTTTACAAGATCGATTCTGAAGAAAACGATTTTATAGTAGCAGAGTTCAATAATAATATGTCTTGCAAGGTTCTCAGGCCGCATAAAATGTTTAATTTGCCAATGAGGACAGTACAATGACATCTAGTTGTCACTGTCGGTTGCTCAACAACTGTGTCAACATCCTGGTTTTCCCGGCCAAAACGATAACAGTGCTATAGATCGTTCAGAGGTTTTCCTTCATAGCATTTAAATGATCTCCTATTAAAACAATTATTGTACAAAGTCCTTATAGATAAGCTAAACCTATTGATAGCACTACATCACAACCACCATAATGTCAAACAGTTTATACATTGGTCTGTCTTACTTTATAATTTTCACTTATCATATAATTCAAAAACAAACACAAGACAATGCCAAGAACGAATACAAAACCTCTTGAAAATATAAAATAAACACTTAAGCCACACCAATTTGTATAAAAATACATTGTAGTTCTTGGAATTTTGCAAGCAAAATCAATTGAGGCGCTGGGGGACTTGCAAATTTAAACGTTCATAGCTAGCACTTGTACCGGCTTTTCAGCACTTAGCGGTTTGTTTTTAATGTGATAGAGCGCTTGCTATCCAGCGCTGGTTTACCCTGATCACCGTGTTTCGACACTTGCTGTTGTTGATCTTAGATGTTTGTTAACAGGTTCAATATATCCGTACTCAACAGTTGACCGCTGTTAGATTTCTCGATCTTTTTTCACCCAATTACAATAGCTGACGCTATTCGTTATATAAAGGCGACGATGTGGAAATATAATATAATAATAAGCAATGTTTTATAGATGAACGACAATCATTCACTAGAGTTAGATCTTTAAAAATTGACATTTCCCCGACTCAATCATAGTGATTTTGGAACGCGGCACCTTAGCAGTGGCTCAAGTATTTGATGTACTCTTCTAGTGGCATCTCTGTACATCGCGTCACCGTATCAAATCAACGACCGTTCTTCGATTTTCACCAATCATAGGCAAGGGTCTTTAAATGGATGATGCTCTACCTAGCTAGAGCTGTCATCTTTATCGACGCTAGTCGATTCCAGGGGCTTATGGTGTTTGGAATAAGAATAGAACATCATTCAAGCAAAACGCTAATATTTCGTTTTATCAATGGGTAACAGGAACACCTCTGATAAAAGTAGATAAAGCTACATGTCAAATAGTATATTGACAAAAGAAATCAATTATGTGCGGTCAAAGGTATTTATCTTAGAAGTGTTTGTTATTTTAAAGTTCATTGATACATGAAACGTAGGTGTTGCAGCAAAGCCACGAAACTGCAATAGTCGATAAATCTAAAGGAAAATACCCACAATTTTTGACAGGTAAGTTAGATCCCTAATTGCTGAATCTGAAAATTTTCTTGTTCGCTTTAGAAAGCATTTTCAAGACGATGGATTCATTCATACCCTTTAACTCCTTATCGAAATCTACATTGAGGCTAAAGTGATCCTTAAGATGTATCTCAACCGTTAATTTTTATTGTATAGAATTGCCCAATAAAGAGCAATTATGAATCTTATTTCGAATCATCAGAAACTAGTATTTTGTATAAATTATTAAACAGGTGATATGAGGCACACACTCGCTCTTTTTATAAATCTATGAAATAAAATAGGACAATAATGCTGACATTCTACTTCTCATTTAATTGATATTCAGTATTCTCATTATTGACGTAGGAACGTTTTAGTAACTCCTAGTATAAAGCGTTCATCGAGTTGTTGGATCAAAATTCTACGAACGTTTACTAGTCACTACACTTATAAATGATCAGTGAGGGAGCTCTATAAGATGTTCTAGTGATACACTCATTATCGTCCAGTTTCTTCATGTTTATATAGAAGAGTTTAAAGAAAGAATAGTACGATTACAAAGATGAAATCCAATTCTTCGGTTAAATCTTTAGTCCCACAAAACATCGTCAAGGAAACACTAAAACTAAGGAGAAAAAACGTAAGAGTTGAAGTTTTTAGACATATTCAAAACACAGCTGACCATTTTGGTTCCACATACCAGGAGGGTGGGCGTGTTTCTAATGGTTGTCCCTTTCCAGGAGTAGTAAAGACCACTGGCTCGTCATTCCATTCGGTCACAGTACCGTCTCGTGAGAGGCCACGTTGGATTTATTAGCTAGTAGCAGTAACAATCGTAGACTACAGATTCGCGGATATTCCGCGTAGTCAAGAATTAGTGCAAACTTTGAGTATTTTGGGTAGACAAATATGAACGTTATAAGAACGGGATTACTTTTTTTCTTAAGATCAATTGGTGCTGATGTAATCCATGACATTCAGGAAAAACACAGTCTGAACCGCAATTGGGCCCAGGGGTTAATGATTCTGGCAAATATGATGGATCGTTATTTAATGAATGAAGTACCCCTCATTACCATGTATGGAGTTTCGGGTTGCGAAACGATGTCTCCGTGGCTTTATTCCGTACAAACGAGGCTGCGAACATTCTGCACTCTATTCTCAACAGGAGACAATGAACAAATAAATCCTACGAAAACAATGGAATCTTCGTCTCTGACTTTACTTTGATGAAGTATAGTCTCAATCCGCATGCATTGTTGTTACTGTTTATTTGCTAGACAAGAAAACTACTGAAATCAAAGTAGTATACCAATGAACCTTTTGCAACCAAACCCTAACATCCAATGGTATATTCAGGCATATGAAAATATTATGAATAGACTTTCACAAACATAAGCAAATGTTCACGCCCTTCTGATGACAAGATCTACGTACTGGTGTGATCCCTCTTTAGGGCCTTAAAGGATAAAGATCGTTCGCCCTGCAGTGTTTGAATCATTGATTGTACGGAATCTAATTTACGACACGAATACCCTTTCCTATCACCATGAAATTACTCGAACACCTTAGGGACAAAACTAAACAGAAAGAGGTCAACTTCCAGCAAAGTATGGGGTCTACCAATCTCTATAATAGTTGCCAGTTGTGTAAATAGTAAATCCGAAGTACTCTGCCTTTTTTGTTTTGTATTGCGATATGTCCATTGTAAGGGTTTATTGTTTAATTCGAACATACTAAGCAATCATAGCTTTACCTCCAAAATCAGTTTCATTGTGAGAACACACCGTCCTATTGACTAAATGCGGTCGCATCGCCTCAGCGATTCACAGTCTCGCTATTCTTACCCGATCTCAGATTGACTAGCAGAACTTCTTCATATTAGAAAAGATTTGACATAAGAATGTCGTAGTCAGATTTCAGATGACGTGTCCATATAACTATTATCATCAAGACAAATCTCTATTAAGGCGTCTCCAACCATTATTGTTTTAAAGTTTCTGATTCTCGAGAAAATCTCTATTTTAGCGAATAGTTTTACTCGTCCCTTCGAAGTATCTCGAGTGTACATTCCCTTTGTCTGCTTATTCCTCTAAAACCCCGAATATAATCAGGCATTCTTTACGTCTCTAATTGGTACTGAGACGGTGATCACGGGTACATCTAAGCAATGCAAACATTTCTATCACCTTTCTAGTTTATGATTTTCTTGGCTGGATACATGTACATTGTTGGAGTGCTTTTGGCATAAGTTGATCAATCGTGTTCCCTTGTATCATCGTCGTATCACCACAAATAAGAGGCTCCGACATGGTTACAACAATGTTTGTGTTCTAAGTGTACCGTCGAGATCATGCATATATTCCCCATTCACTAATAACAGAAAATTCTATCTATATCCATAAATCCCAGTGATTCTACAAGTTCAAGACGTAGGGAAACGTACGTCCAAACCTTTCCTAATCCAGAAAATTAGGACATTTTGGAAATGCGATTGGTTATTAGTGATACACATAAGGTATTGCTACATGGGGAGTAAATGCAATTACCTCTGTAAGATCTGATACCGCCACCGAAACTTATCAGGGTATTCCAAACAACCCGCATCATATTGATTGCCACTTTAGTCCGTAATTAACTACTGGTAATTGTTAAATCCGGGATTAGTTTTGGTTCGAATTCCCGTAGTCATAATTGACTTATATGTTATTGTGATAAATAGTGACAGTCTAACACAGGAAAAGGTAATTAATAGGACACAAATCGTTAGTCAAATGACAGTATATGGAATTTGGATAAGTTATAGTGATAATTTGTTATAATCGCAAACCTGCAACGAAAACGGTCATTACTATTAATAGGGCAGACCGTTTAGAATTAAGTAATCTATGACGAAATGATGACCTTTAATAAGCGAGATTCGTATAATAATAGCCATGGCACACACAATCAATTCTATACTGTGTTGTTAGTTGGCCTGCGCGTTAATATAAAAAGCTCTCGGCACCTCGAATACGCAATTGACATGATCTGTCGTTTTATCGACTTTAATCAGACTGGGAGAGATATACAACACCCATAAACGACATGTGGATTGTACTCCAGTACGTATTATTTACTACTATAGACAAAAGGAACAGAGTGACGATTTCGGGCAATGTAAGTTCACCATGATGTTATCACGCTATACTGTTTAAATAAAATGGGGTGTTGTCAGCCTTTGCCATTTAATAGTGCTGGTGACGTTAATGTCGCGTCTAAAAGAATATTCCAACAAACAGTTTATATGAACGCGAGTATATAGTGAATGCATATCTTTGTAGTTTAATTAGGTTAGTTCCCTTTTATGTACGAGTTTCTTTTCGAGGACTATATCCATCAAACATGGACATAAATGTGAACAAGATGATTTGATATAATATTGTAATAAGCACATCAAACGTTAAACGTATATAAAACCTAAATAAATTATTGAAAATCACCTACTCTCAATCATAAACAAAATCACTATGAAACGCCTCACGACGATCGGTATAGATAGGAAGCCAGGCCATAAGTTGGTTTCCCCTTTATTTTAATCCCTAGGTTCGAAGACCATCGCTTGAACTTAAGATTTCTGTACACACACATTCTAGATGTTCATGAAATGGATCAAAAAAAATAAGGTACCACACGTCTGACTCCCCGACTCATCATAGTGAGGGAGGAGCAGCACTTGAAACTTACACTGTGTATCACACGGTAGAGGAAATACCCCAACGTCACGGACGAGTTATTGTGGGAAAAGCGAGGAAAGAATTTCACATTCGTAACTGGAGGGCTTTGACACAACACATAACATGGGCACTACATCAAAAGATATTATTAAAAAGATTGTATATATTATCGGTATATGGATACACTCCCAAGTCACATGCTTCTCTGAGATTTCTTATCATGAACTGTCGGTAAGCAGGGAACGCGAACAAGATACTCCTGGTATGTAACTCTACCTCCCAGACAGATTAAAAAACTTAGGAAGTTGGTTACTGTGCAGTAGATGCAGGTCCGTATGGGATTGGCCTTAATTCGTAACATACAACGGGATGTGGACACACATATTTCAAGATCTTCGATAATTCCAAATCACTGGAAACTTAGAGAATTCAGTAATTTATCAATCGGAACAATGCCCATTTATATGAGATTTGTATTAATAAAAAAAGGCAATTACAAATCCTATTATACTCTGAAACATTAGAGGCATATCTGTTTATATTCTGCCTCATGATTCCTTCTTTTGTGCGTTAAGTTGTATGGGCGATACCAAAAATCCAATACAGCATTTTTCCAAACTTATGTCTTACAGAAACTTGGAAAGAACTCTACCATGAGATCTGTATTTTCGGGTAGAATTAAAATGGATCTCCTCATATTAGTAGATCAATTCATTCAGTTATTACTAGCAAAATTTTCGTTTTACTTAACAATGTAGGTATGGAGTAAGTATACCGAGCGAGGAGATAATACATGTTATGCTGTTTACTCCAAAACTGATTTATAGTAGTCGAGCGACCCCATAGACGAGTATCTAGTGCGTATGTATAGGTTAAGAGATCTATCATTAATTTTACATAAATTTGCGGCCGTTGAGGACCACTCAGAACATATACTCGTCCCACAAAACTGGGATTCTATTTCGTTACAATTACAAATACCTCGGCTATAATATAGATATCTCGAGCATCGTGTTTGTAGCTCAGTGAACCAAGCATAGTCCTCAAATGGTGCCAACACATCTATATTCCTGTATCAAATAAATTCGATGGTTAAATATTAGCTGAACGAGTGTTCACATAAAGAAGAACTTAGCGAAAGATTATATTTATAATAGATAGCTAAAGTGTATTCAAAAAAGTCTTAGTAGTGTACTAGCTTTGACTATTTCTTTCACGCCGATAGGGATTAAAAATTAGCATTAGGTCCGATTTCCACACGCAAAATAATTTTATTTGATGAACGCATCGTTACCTGTGGGCACGTGTAAGCCCTCATGTCAATGATCCATCTTACTGCCTTTGTGGATAGTGTTTCAATAATCTTTTATACCAATTCCCTTTCTAATGTAGTAAGTTTTCTGGTAGCCTATGCAGATTGTTCTTATGCCCTATTGTGTCATGATGAGTAGATATCACCATTGGGAACGATAGCAAACACACCAAAAATTTATTTTGTGTCAACTTACAATTTACTTCCGAGGAATTCTTCTGGATAAATAAAAAAACCTTGACCTTTGATTCTCAGAAATGAGTTGACACATCCCAATTATTGGGCCCAAAGAGTTAATATATTCCAGATGTTAGACATCCCTGGTAGAAGTAAAAGAGCTCTGGATGTATATATTTTCGAGATGAGGTAAATAATTCTAGTAATTAGTAGAACGGCCGATTTATTGCAATATAGCCGCAACAGACAAAATTTCTGTATATCACTCAATCTGACGTGTAAACATATAGTTCTACGCGCAGGTCTATTGTGCTGAATTAGATTAAAGGATTAAGAAAACGATTTTTCGATGGAAACTCAATGGAAAAGAATCTCTAGACGCCATTATATGAGTATTCACTAAAAAAGTTAGCATAGGAAATATGATTGATCTAGTGCAAACCTAATCAGCGAGTCTGAGCTTAACATTAAATCTTTTCACTAAATAACCTTTGTTAACCGTAAAACTATTGCCTCACTACCATCAGATCATCATTCTTCTCTACTCTCTCTC
>CAJDSM010026790.1:22458-34951 GCA_903981925.1 Ostrea lurida | reverse complement strand
GCGAGAGATACACTGCAGGCCATGGTCAATCAAGTGAGTTATGTGGCCCATGTGTCACTCGCTTACTCATGTGTTACATTCAAATTCCCATGGCAGATTATTCTATTGAGACGGACCAGATTTCAGTGCTAGTTAGCATGCATCTTTATATTTGGTTCAGCTTAGAAAGTAATGTGTTCATTCAAACACTTTTTGCTTAGTGAAATTAATGTACATGCTTCCTAAGAATATAATGTTATGTTTTCATAGAATGTAATTTGTTTCATTTCAACACTTTCGTCCAAATGATATGTTTTCATTCATGATTAGGAAGAATGTGTCCACGCAGTGTTGAACTTGAAACGTGCGCCCGACGGCAGCCATAAATTCGCCGCAGGTGAACACATGTTCTTTGCAAAGACGCCCGATCCGGACGGGTGTAAATTTCCGCTGAAAGAATTTAGTTGATTGAAATCAGAATAAAAGTTGCAATAACACAGCATTTTATGATTGAGATCGAAGTGTTGAATTGAATGTTTAATTCATTATCATCGCTTGATAAGATAAGATAATTAGTATACCAACAAAATATATTCAGGGCTAACAAATTTACAAGTAGTTAGCCGGTAAAAAGACCTGCATTGTTCCAGCTATTAATTTTACAGCGAGTTTCAAACACTGATTACATGAATAGTTTGGAATATCCTGAAATATTTTTACAGAGAGCAATGGATGATACGTTTACCTTTCCATAATAGTATCCAACAGCGATATCAAGAATAACCTGGTTTTTGGAACCGGTTCGAGAGGTTACTGCCGTGAATTGACCAAAAAGTTTGCCGGCCTGTTCACATCATTAGCAGGGCACTTGAACTCTCCCCGAACAGAAATACGATTGAGAAAGGTCAAAAGCTTGTTGTTTATCCTGTAAGTCTGTTCTCATATCTTGTAATCTCTAGTTGTTCATTGAATGTAAGGTTTTTTGTAGTCACCAGAGTAACACTTGAAGTAATACTCAGCGTGACCTATTGCAAATTCGTCTTTGTTTGTCGTCGTCCTTAATCAATTAAACATTATAAATTTTTAATTCTCTTAATCGCTACCCTACCATCCAATTCTTATTCAATTAATTTGATATATACGCATCTTAGGAGAAGGGCTCAAAATGAAATTTAAAGGCTTTCTAGACCCCTGGGTCTAGGGCAGGGCAAAAAACTGCCAAAAAAGTGCCAACCAATTTTCAAAAATCTTCCTAGAACCACAAATGTCTTGAATCAAGAGGCCACAGGCCTATAAAGGACATGGACACCGCTTTGGACTAAAAATGTTCAAATTAGATTGCCAATTTATGTTTCTATGGTCTAGCAAAATTTGAAAAGTTCAATTGTTGTGTAAGTTACAAGTAAGATACAAGCACTCAAAATCATTCGCTGTAAACAGAGCTCCAAGCCTATATTTATGTTTATTCAAAAAATATGCTATCGCAGGAAAAATATCATGTTTTAAAACAATATGAGGATGAGAAACACTGGACACTGTTTAATGTGTTTAGACTTGACTTCTAATTGAAAAATCTGCTTTAAATGAAACTTTAGTTTATGCCATATATTTCAAATATAGTAAGCAAAATCATGGCTCAGCGGCCTTGTTACATAAACAAAGATTGTACAGTGCTTAGCCTTACTTTAAAATCAAACACATTTCCAAGTTAAAAAATATTTCGATCATTGAAATACCTTAGTCAAGCACTTAAAACATTAAGGTTGGCAACTTTATAAATTTGAACATTTTTTAGTTCAACTGTGTCCATGCCCCTTTAACAGTCACCTGATATTGTAGCCCAAACAGGGAGTTCATATTTTGCATTTTAAAAACCCCATATGGAATCTTTTGTTTCATGTTATCATCTCTATTTCAAAATGTGAATATTAAATGGAATACATATTGCAGACTTCGGCCAGTGCATTTGACCTTGTGACCCCAAATCGATTAGGGAATTCTTCTGTTGACTAATGATGTCCATATGACATTGATGATACCCAGTGTCACTAGGTAGAAAAGGACTAATAGCTCTAGAAGTTCAAAACTATATTGCTATACTCCATTTCCACTGTGCTGACCTTTAATCCCAAATTCCTTTGGAAACAACTTGTTTCTGGATGGTATCCATAGTTTGACTATGGCGGACTCAGATCAAAAGACCTAAATCTCTCCTAGATCCTTGGAAACCATATTTCTACTGCTCAGCTTCCTAGTTGCACTTGACCTTGGACCTCAAGTTCAATAGGAACATCTTCTTCTTCATAGTGTGCACATCTAGTGGAAAAGGCATAAGCAACTTCTAGAGCCAGACGCAGGCTTAAACGGATGACTGACCGAAGAGAACCTGATGCAGACCCCCAACCCAACTGTGCAGGAGACAACCTAATTAATATCAAAAACCCTGCTAAACCAAAACTAATAGATATATAGGACAAAATATATATTAAACAGCATAACAAACCAAAAATACCTAAGCACCAACTTGAAACCGGCACCCCCGTCCCCCCCCCCCACCCACTACACGCCCCACAGCCCCCACTCCCACCGCCCCCCCCCCCCCGGAATTGGTTGTCCGTCACATCCATCGTCTATTTTAGACACACAAGGTTCCAGCCCAAGAGCATATCCTCAACTAAGTCACCGTATCATACATATGACTACCCATGAATGAATTGAGTCCCTATCTGAATGGTGAGTTAAAAGTCGAGCACACTGACATTGAAGAGTAGCAATATTGTTTTCTATGGTTTCATTTTTAAAATTCATATTTTTGAAAAGATTGAAACATTGCAAAAATTCCATATTAGGAAATAAAATCAAAATATGGACTTCTTATTAGGGCCCCGCATTCCAGCATGAAATGCGGGTACCCTTATAGTAGATCACATCGTCCGTCCGTCCGTCTGTCCCGTCAACAATTTCGTTGTGATGCAATAACTCAAAAATTTTATTCGTAGTTTTGAAACTTTGCACAATTTTAACTTCTACAAAAGAGGCAGGATGGGTACATCGTAATTGAGTAATCGTAATCGATGTAATCTGACTAGTTTTTTCAAGTACATTGACGTAATCTGTATTGAAGCTATTTCAATTACTCTTGTAATGCTAATTAAATCGATTACAGCCAAATTTGTGGTGTAATTATAATTACTTTTCAATTTACTCCTACTCTAAAAATTGTCATTTTGTTAATGATGGAAATATAGTTGAAGTTCTGGCAAGGCTGTTTAAATGTATAATCATGTTTGATAAATTGTAATTCTATATGACTCTGCAGGAGATTTGATGTTCACAAATAGATAGATATCATGTTCAACATTTCGTTTTCCAGTAACGATTATTAATCAATTACATCCTCCTAAGTCATCGATTTGAACATTACAGAAGTAATGACTAAATCGATTATAATCGATTGCACAAAAACCCCTCACAGTCAATCGATTACTTAATCAATTACATTTCTTAGTAATTCGTGCCCATCCCTGTATAAGAGGCACAATTGTATAAATAATATTGTCCAACGGTATGTGAAAAACTAATACATTTATGAGAATATTCCTTAAAGACAGGAATTTCCATGATTTTGTTTACCTTGGTTGCTTCAATCAGAGTAAAAATTCGTTGAAGTATTTGTTTCAAGAAATGCTATTAAAGTGTTTATTCAGTGTGTTAATTGATATGGATGTTACAATTCACAATTTTTATATAGTTTCACATATACCAGTACTAACCATTTCTGTATCAAATACAGATGTCGCTATCCTTTGATAGCCCTCGGCGGGACCCTTGCTGACCATGTCAGTTTTCTAGTTTGGGCTCTGATACTCAGGTGACTGTTACGGCCTGTGGGCCTTTTGTTTTAGTTATACTGCTTTAATAGAATCCCCTGAAAGATGATATTTAAAAAAACCCATAAATTCTACCTCAATAATCTTTTATTTGACATTTGTCTTATGATGGCTGACTAAGAACGAAACCAATAAACCTGACAATGGTGCTGGATTTCTCTTGTTCATACAGCCAGTTAATCCTGTTATATACTTCTGTAGGTGATTGGAAAAAGTGAGGTATCTGTGCCAACTCATTTATACAAGGTTATCCTTGTGGAATCCAATGGAAGCCCTTCAGCCATTGGATGTTTCATTGTGCCAAACAAACCAATAGAAAACAAGTATTCTCTTCGTGAATTCCAAGTGTCTCTCCAGGAAGTGCAAAGAAGAACTGGTGTGGAGTTTTTCCCAAATTTGCGCAATGCAGAACTGCAGGAGGACCTTTGTTCCGTGGATTCTTGTACGTTAGGGAAATAAAACACGCATTATTTCATGAAATGAAAAATGGCGACACGGAAATCTTGCCTGATCACAACCTGTTTAAGTCTGTGGGATATTGTGTATTGAAATCTGACATTTATCAGACAATTTACGCATTAGAGATTTTTAAGCTCTGAGTGCAAATGACAATGGACTTGTGGTATTTGTCGATCGCGCATTTTGCCAATTATGCTAAATTTAACCTCTCTCAGGAAGTTGTAGATGACCTCGTTTTCACCTGTATCATCTTGTGAAAATTTTTGCTGTGTTTAAAATCTTGTGTTCATTTCTGATTAATATGGCTTGTGAAGGTCATACATGTATTTGTCAAAGTTTACTTGCATTTTGCTCATCAGTATTTTCATCACATACCTCGTTATCTCAAACTTGATGGGACAGAAAAAAAACTTCAAGATATCCGTTGATTCGAGACATTGAGGGTAAAATACTTAGAAAATAGGTGGCTGGGACTCCTGAATCACTTTGACATAGCCACTGCAAGCTAGGGTATTCGACATATCAGTGTTCGAATTGTAGAAAATCAACTTTCTAATTCAATCCTTATCAAAAAATAACAAATTTTTCATGCTGTAGATATTTTCACTTGTAGATACTTTAAAGAAGAATTTGAATTTTATGACAGATTTTCTTTTATTCATGGAAAAGCCCAGGTAACCAAAATGTGGAAACTTTTTGAAAACGACTCATATACATCCTTGTTATTTCATTATAATATTGTTGAGGTGTTAAACCTCATTTTTAAAGTTGTACACTGAATGTTATGAAATTATATATATATACCATACTTCAATATACTCACATATAATCTTATCTGGCTTTTCTTTATAAGTAATCTTTGTATTTCTATTAAATGCAAGTAGAATTTGCAATTGCAAATTGTTGTTATTGTTCATTGCTATGAATGGTGATTTGGGAAATTTTCTTCACACATGCTGGATTCGCTTGACGGTACTAATTGGTATAATTATCTTATATCATAGATCCAGAGAGAACTCGCGTACGCAACAGCGAAACCGAGCTGCACTCGAATGATTACGAATGCAAGTTCACGGTGATTATGCTCTTGATCAAGCTGAAAAATTGATGAGAGCCCATTTGTGCCCTAACTCGCACCCACAATGCGTACGCAAAAATGTCTGGATCCACATGCGGTATAAATCATTACAACTCCGCTAAATGACATCGACAAGGATAGCTTGGAACAGTGTAACTCGAATGTACTTTTAAAATTCCAGCAAAGCTTTCTCATACCCTTAGCATGTTGATTGCTGTTGTTGAAAGATTGCAATACTTTGAAATAAGACAAAACATATGCTGACAGCTAATACAATCACAATTTCAAACTGTTACATCCACAATACATTCAACAATGCAACTGTTCACATAATTGCCGTCCACTTTTTATCGCGCGAGTTATTAAAGACCAAGAGCTTAACTTCTTAATATGCAAGATGATTTTAGGGTGTTCGCTCGCACCACAGGTCAACAGCCCCGGATACAACACATAATATAGCAAATCTGTAACCGAATAGCCATAACTACGTCGATAAACTGTAGTTGTACCGATTAGCCCTCATACGATGATACGCAATGATAAGTAATGATTAAATAAATCGAACTTACTGCGAAAACGAAAATGTTGAAAAAGATATGCATCTCACATGTTGTGCTCAGAAACAATTCAAATCTCCTATGCAAGTACATATAGAATGATCGACAATATCCCCAACATTGATTCAACTAAATTTCAAAAACCTAATAAGCAACTCTGCCAGAACTCTGCAACTATATTTCCAGTGCTTTAAACAAAATGACAATCATTTTACGCCCAGATAGACGTAAATTGACAAAAAGTAATATAATTAATTACCAACACACAAAATTGGCATGTAATCGATTAAATATGTACGGCACTTTCCACATGTAATTGAAAATAGCTCAATTACAGCATTCAATACATTCGTCAATTAACTTGAAAGAAAATAGATCAAATGAATTCACACTGATCAGATGTTTCACGCATTGAGCGTGTCAAATTAGCGATTACCCGCATTAAGTCCAATGCCTCTTATGTAAGGCAGTGAAACATTCTGTGACAAAGTCTTCCCCAACATAACTCCGTACTGATAAAAATTTGTTGACTTATGCTGGCATCAGCAACGAAATTTGTTGAACGGACAGAACGCGACGTAAACGACGGACGAGTGATTACTATAGGTACCCCATTCATGCTGGTGCGGGCGGCCCTAATAAGAAGTCTCATATTTTGCATTTATTGCCTTAATATAGGAATCTTTGACAATGTTATCATCTTTCAAAATATGATTTTAAATGGAAACTCATAAGCAACACAATATTGCTACTTTAAATGATCCAGTGGTGCTCCGACCTTTTAACCCCAAATTCGATAGGAACATATTCATTTCGTAATGGGCTAAGTCACATATAGTATGCAAATATGACGTTTACTCCTAGGTCATGAAAAGAGTAATGCTCTCTTCAGGGCGTGCGATAATCGCTTGCGTCATCACTAAAATAAGACCGGAACGTCATAGGAATGGCACGTGCAACAACACTCACAAGGTCCGTCAGGGTAGCGGAGCGTTGGGTGGGGAGACCGGGATTGGGCTCATAGGCCGGGGAGGAGGGGGGTGGCGGAGCTTTAATGCTCATTTTGCATATAACTATTTTTTTTATGCTGTGGATATTAATTATGCTCCCTGCAACAAAGTTGGGAGGGAGGGGTTATACTGGAATCAGGTTCTCCTTCTCTCCGTCCATCCGCCTGTAGACACAATAGTGTCTGTGCTCTAAAGTGCTATCCTTTCCACCTAGATGTGCACTACCTATGAAGCGAAGATGTTCCCTATTGAACTTGAGGTCCAAAGGTCAAGTGCACTGGACATCGAAGTAGAAATATGGTTTCCAGGATCTAGAGAATTATATCTTTTGATCTAGAGTCGCCATATCAAACATATGGATTACCCATGAAACAAAGTTGTTTCCAAAAGAATTTGGGATTAAAGGTCAAGCACAGTGGAAATCGGAGTAGCAATATAGTTTCTGAACTCTAGAGCATTAGCCTTTCTACCTAGTGACACTGTATCATACAATGTCATATGGACTACTCATTAGTCAAAGAAATTCCCTATCGAATTTGGGGTCCAAAGGTCAAAAGCACTGGGCACCGAAGTTGCAATATGGTTTCCATTTAATATTCACATTTTGAAAGATGATAACATGAACAAAAGATTCCATATGAGGGTTTAAATGCAAATATGAAACTCCCTGTTTGGGCTACAATACTCAGGTGACTGTTAAAGGGGCATGGACACGTTTTGAACTAAAAATGTTCAAATTTTAGATTGCCAATCTTAATGTTTACAGTGCTTGACTAAGGTATTTCTAATGATCAGAAAATTTTTTAACGTAATCTGTTGACTTTTAAGTAAGGCACAGCACTTACAATTCTTTGTTATGTAAACAAGGCCGCCTGAGCCATGATTTTGCTTACATATATTGAATATGCTACTAAACGTTCCATTTAAAGCAGATTTTTTCAAATTAGAAGTTCAGTCTAAACACAATTAAACAGTGTCTAGTGTTTCTCATCTCTCATATTGTTTTAAACATGATATTTTCTGCGAAGCAATTTTTTTGAAAACATAAATAAGGCTTGAGCCTTGTTTATAGCGAAGATTTGTGAGTGCTGTATCTTACTTGTAACTCAACAATTGACTTTCAAATTTTTGCTGACCACTAGAAACATCAAAATTGGCAATCTTAAATTTGAACATTTTTAGTCCAAAGCGTGTCCATGTCCCTTTAAGGCCTGTGGGCCTCTTGTTCATAGACATTTGTGGTTCTAGAGAAGATTTTTGAAAATTGGTCACTTTTTGGCAGTTTTTGCCCTGCCCCTAAGGACCCAGGGGTGCTAGAGCCTTTAAATTTCAATTTATGAGCCCCTTCTCCTAAAGATGCGTCATATATACCAAACTTAATTGATAAGAATTGGATGGTAGATTAAGACGAAGTTAAAAAATTTAAATGTTTAATTGTTAATGGACGACGACAAACAAAGACGAATTGCAATAGGTCACCTGAGTTTACTCAGTGTTACTCTGGTGACCTACAAAAACCTTACATTCAAGATGAAACACTAGAATTACAAGATATGAGAACAGACTTACAGGATACACAACAAGCTTTTGACCTTTCTCATCGATTTCTGTCGGAAGAGTCAGTGGCCCGCTAATGATGTGAACACCGTCAAACTTTTTGGTCAATTCACGGCAGTACATCTCGAACCGGTTCCAAAAACCAGCGTTATTCTTGATATCCTGTGGAACTATGTTGGAAAGGTAAAACGTATCATCCATTGCTCTCTGTAAAAATAATTTCAGGATATTCAAACTATTACATGTACCAGTGTTTGAAACTCGCTGTAAAATTAATAGCTGGACATGCAGTCTTATTTACCCGGCTAACTACTTGTAAAATTTGTTAGCCCTGCAATATATTTTGTTGGTATACTAATTATCTTATCTTATTCAAGCGATGATATGATTAAAACTTAATTCACATCTTCGATCTCAATCATAAAATGTCTGTGTTATTGCAACTTTATTACTGATTTAATACACCTAAATTTCTTTCAGCGGAAATTTTAACCCGTCTGGTCGGGCGTCTTTGCAAAGAAATGTGTTCACCTGCGGCAGAATTTATACGGCTGCCGGTCGCGGGTNAAGAAATGTGTTCGCCTGCGGCAGAATTTATGCGTCTGCCGGTCGGGCGCACGTTTATTTCAAACACTGCATGGACACATTCTTCCTAATCATTGAATGAAAAACATGACATTTGAAGAGAAAGTGTTGAATGAAACAAATTACATTCTATGAAAACACATACATTATATTCTTAGGAAGCATGTACATTAGATTCTAAGCAAATAAAGTGTTGAATGAAACACATTACTTTCTAAGCTGAACAAAATATAAAGATGATGCTAACTAGCACTGACATTGGTCCCGTCTCAATAGAACTAATCTGCACATGGGAATTTGAATGTAACACATGAGTAAAGCAAGTGACCCATGGGCCACATCACTCACTTGATTGACCATGGCCCTGCAGTTGTATCATTTTTACTTTTATTTTTCAAGTTTACATGTAAATTTCAATATTTCTGGCGTACTGGTTCTTAAGAAGATTTTTGAATGACTACACTCTATTTTTGCCATTTCGGGATTAGAAGGAAAATGACCCTTCATTTGAACAAATTTGAATTTCCTTCAACCATGGATAATTTATACCATGTTTGATTGAATTTGGACCAATGGTTCTGGAGAAAATTTTCCTAAAATATCAGTATGTAAAACTTTGATTCCCTATTGTGGCCCCTCCCTACCCCTGGGTGATTTTGAAAAACATGAATTTTAACTATGGCAGGAAGCTTTCATGTAAATTTCAGCTTTTCTGGCCCAGTGGTTCTTGAGAAGATTTTTAAATAACCTCGCCCTATTATTTGCATTTTGTTAATATCTGTACTTTACAGGGGCATGACCTTTCATTTCAAGAAACTTGGCCAGCCCCTCCACGCAGGGATTATTTGTACCAAGTTTGATTGAAGTTGGCCAAATGGATTTTCCTATGTATCAACATGTAAAATTGTGATCCCATATTGTGGCCCCTCCCTAGCTACCCCTGGGGGCCATAATGGGAGGAAACTTGAATCTACTTTATATTGGGAAGCTTTCAGGTAAATCGTTTATGGCCCAGTGGTTTTCTTGAGATTATGATTTTTAAAGTTTCTCCTTAAACATTTGCACGTAAAACTTTGATTCCCTATTGTGGCCCCACCCTACCCCTGAGAGTCATGCTTTTGTAAACCTTGAATCTCCACTATGTCAGAAAGTTTTCATATAAATTTCAGCTTTTCTGGCCCAGTGGAAGATTTTTACATGACCTCGCCCTATTTTTGCATTTTTGTAATTATCTCCCCTTTAGAGGGGACATGGTCCATCATTTGTGCACACAAGGATAATTTCTACCGAGTTTGGCCCGGTAGTTCTGCAGCAGAAGTCCAATATGTGAAAATTAAATTTTACAGATGAACAGAGGGATAGAAATGCAATTAGAAAAGCTCAGGTGAGCTAAATATACCAGTCAAGATACATTATACAGTCGGTGAGCCTAAAAGAATACCAGATACATTATACAGAGTCTGGTGAGCTAATAAATAAAACCCAGATACATTATACTCAGTCTGGTGAGCTAATTATAATTACACAACAGATTACATTTATACAGTCTGGTTGTAGGAAATAATTATCCTCCGATATACATATTATCAGTCTTGGTGAGCTAAAAATTGACCAGATTACATAACGAGGTTTGAATCCTCCTGTTCTGACAATATACACATCTACAAATGGCAATGAAGCATTATACAAAGTTTCAAGGTTATCTGATAAGTGGTGTAGGAGGAGAAGCATGCACAAGCTATATTTCACCCCCACCCCTGCTGTATCCACCATAACTTGAAGGAAAATAATTGGATCCTCCTGTCTTGGGAATATGCACATATACAAATGGCAATGAAGCATTGTACAAAGTTTCAAGGCTATCTGATACAGTCCCTGAAACATTCTACTTTACCATTTTTCCGTGCGTTCAGTAATTTTTCATTCATTGTTCAGCTGCAGTCACCATGCATTCTCCGTGCGTTCAGCATGCGGTCACCATGCATGTGGTAAAGTAGAACGTTTCTGGGACTGTAAGCATTGTAGGAGGAGAAGCGTGCACAAGCTATATTACACCCTCCACCCCTGTTGGATCCACCATAACTTGAAGGAAAATAATTGGATCCTCCTGTCCTGACAATATACACATCTGCAAATGGTCATGAAGCATTTGTACAAAGTTTCAAGGCTATCTGATAAGTGGTGTAGGAGAAGAAGTCGTGAGGATTTGTGACAGATAGACAGCCAGAAAATACGAAAACAATATGTCGCCCCCTGGAAGAGGGGAGACATAATTATATCTTACCTCCTGCTAATTTGTAGTGTAACAGAGCGTTTAATGCCACTTGTAGCTGAAGACGAACCCGGGACCGTGTCTTGGCCATCAGCAGTCCCAGTGTCTACCGATCGAGCAAAGGTTAACCCCTAGCCAGATGCTAGTAGGAAGGCCTTATCAACACTCTGCCAGCATCGGTCCCCCTCCAGAGAGATGAGGCGTCCCGCATCCCAGAGTCCAGCCCTGTCGCGAAGTTCTTGGGCAATCACTTTCGATCACCCGCCAGAGATCTACCCGGTCCCAAACGTGGGCGCCAAGATGTAACAGAGAACATCTTACCATGCTCTGCTGGGATTTGTAACCCCATGTCATCTGGCACATACAGTCAGTGCTCTACCTATCGAGCTAAAGGGTTAACCCACTAGCCAGAGCTAGTAGGAAGGCCTGTATCACACACTGCCACAGTAGCATTACCACTGGTTTACATCGATCACATGAAGACCATGTACATATTCCATACATAGTCAGTAGAATTCCATACATAGTCAGTAGGAGCCGTTAGTCCTTATACATGGTTAAGAGATGAGTTATTTTCCGGTTTAAATTTGCTTTCAAAGCGTCTGACTACTCAAATGAATAAATTTCGGTCGTCGAAATGAATTTCCCAACGGCAAATAGTTCTTTGAACTCGAAAACACTACGTCAACTATGATATTTCTAACGTCACTGGTGTGTGACGTCATAGTTGCTTCAGGCCAAAGTGCATCATGTACGTGATTCATCAACTTGCAAGTTTTATACATTAATTTATGCTATTTAGAAAAAGGCAGTTGGTAAGATATATTCGTTATATGATTTGTAGTTGACCTAATATGCTCTCACCCCATATGGAATTTACTGACCATGTATAAACCATATTAGGTCAACTACAAACCATGTAACTAATAATACCTGGTCCTTGTTAGAATTACACACGTACGTACCTGGTCGTGCTTGTTATTGCCGGCAGGTGCCATGTGACCCCGGGACCACCCACTTCCCAGGAAGTCTGCATTCTCAGCGCTGAATAAGGACTGAATCTGGGGGTCGGGCAGAAATCTGGAATACTTTCTATTGGCACTTCC
>CAJDSM010026790.1:8687-21152 GCA_903981925.1 Ostrea lurida | reverse complement strand
GAGCATTTCACCGACCATACTGCTGTTGTGTTCATACTTTCACTATTATCTTTGTAACATTCTTATATATTGATTCAACGCGAATTTCGTTAAACCAAAGAAAAAACTATCAAAAAATATAAATCATAATTAAATTGCCATCATATCAACAATCATCAACTTCTCACATTATATAAAATCCCTGTTGCACACAACTTCTATGATTGCGCGCCCTCAACTTTCATCTCTTTGGGGACAAGGATTCTCAATGAGCGTAAAAATCCGACTTTTATTCGTTTTTCAAATTATTAAATTCATACAGAGACATATGTGCCGTTCAACTTCACTCATTTGGGACAAGGATTCTCAATGAGCGTTTAAAAACCCGGACTTTTATTCGTTTTTTCAAATTAATTAATTCTACAAGAGCATTATGTGCCGTTTCAACTTCATCCTCATTTGGGACAAGGATTCTCAATAGCGTAAAAATCCCACTTTTTATCGTTTTTCAAATTAATAAAATTTATGTGCCGTTCAACTTCATCTCATTTGGACAAGGATTCCTCAATGAGCGTAAAAACCCGACTTTGTATCGTTTTTCAAATTAAGTAAATTTCTACAGAGACATTATGTGCCGTTTTCAACTTTCATCTCATTTTGGCGACCAAAGGATTCTCAATGAAGCGTAAAATCCCACTTTTATCGTTTTTCAATTAATAAAATTAATTGTGCCGTTCAACTTCATTTCTCCATTTTTGGGACAAGGGATTCTCAATTGAGCGTAAAAATTCGACTTTATCGTTTTTCAAATTATTAAATTTACTGAGGACATTATTGTGCCGTTTCAACTTCTCTTCATTTGGACAAAGGATTCTCAATGAGCGTAAAAACCCGGACTTTTATCGTTTTTTCAAATTAATTAAGAAATTTGATGTGCCGTTCAACTTCATCTCATTTGGGACAAAGGATTCTCAATGAGAGGAAGAATCGAATTTTATTGTTTATTTATTTATTTATTTATTATTTTATTTTTTTTTTTTTATTAATAATTCTACAGATGAAACAGAAATAGAATGTTAAATCAAATATTATTTTTCCCTTTTTATGCAAATGTAAAATTTTCCCGTATTATTTTTACCAGCGTTACATTATTGACTAACAATGAACTTTATCAAAGCGTAACAATTCATAGGCGCTTTTCATATCACTTTGAATTAGCTGTGTATTTGTGTAACCTAGGCAATGTTCAATATTACTCCTGATGAATTGTAGAACTAGTCGAGATTTCTAATCGGCCTTCAGAATATTTTTATTATACGTACTTACTTGTGTGGATTTTTTAATATCTATTTGTGGAATTATATATATTATATTATATAATATATATATTATATATATATAAATATTATATTATATATATATATAATATTATTATATATATATATATATATATATATATATATATATTATCATTGCTTCATTAAGAAATAATGCACTATCTAGTGATTGATGTCTAGATATACATTACATGATATTTATATATAACTACCTCTGACTATGTATTTAAAACTCGAAGAATTTTAATTTCTTCATTGGTATTGTGTGTATTACAAGTTAAATGATATATATGTCACATGTTATGCTTTTTTTAAAAACAATGCGATCACATTAAGGTTCAATTCTATATTGCATCTCTTTCAAGTTAATACCCACAGTCAACATGGCTGGTCTTGAATAATGTGTATTTTGTCGGTTTTTAACTGTATAATAATACATGTGATAAATTCCCGACTGCCTATGATGAGGATTTGCCGAGCTAAGGGTGAATTGGGGTGATTTGGGGTTGAAGATTTTTTTTTTATATCAATGATTTTGCCTGTAATAAAAGGCCATAATAAGACTTAAAATAACAAAATAATGGAAAAGTAATCCACAAATTACCTTTCAGAAGTGACAAAGGACAGTAAAATTCCAGTGGTTTCAATATAAGATTATCAATCGCATCTGGCAACAAAATTCTTTCTTATTAAAATAAAAAAAAGTAATTCAAAAAAACTAGCAGCTTTTGTCCACTCTTGAAGAGGGATTCTATTTTGGAACATATTTCTTGGGAGTGCAATTTTTACAAACTTTCTTGGAAGTGATTTGAGGCTTTTTTCACAAGACAAGACTAGCTACAATAGCTATTACCAAAAAATCCTTATCTGGTTTTAATTGGAAAACAATTAATAATTCAAATATTATGTTCTATGGCTTAATACTATGTGTATACAAGCAATGTACTGAGAAGGGGTCTTGAATTTGGCGTGCAGGGCATATCCACAAATGAAATTTTTTTATGAAACACAAAAATTCATTTTCTTACAGAAAATTGGTGAAAAAGAAAAATTTTGAATACCCAGTGGAAACAGTGAACCAATGTTTGCTTTAAAAACTATCTCTCTCTCTCACTCTGGTCTTTCTTATACAAAAAATCTCCCATATTTTCAATTCTTTTACTATTGTTTTGTTTGTTTTTCTATAGAGAATGGACTTGTATATTTTCTGATATATGTGAACAAAAATTAAAAAATTAAAAAAAAAAAAAAAAGCTAAAATTTACTAGGCTTAGTTCAATTTTTTATCAATAAAAAGGCAATTATCAAGGTCACAAACCCAAGTTTCAGCAGTTAAAGTGTTCATTATTGTGTGATAGCATTAAGTTCTCTACTAAGTAAGATTCTTTCTTGAAAGTATCTTTTCTGGACATGGCAGGCATTTTTGGCTTTTTTGATACAAACTTCATGATTTAAAAGGAAAAACTAATTGCCATACTACACCTTTAAACAAAAAATTTTTATCGACCATATTTGGGGTGAGATAATGTTACCCGCGGGTGAGGTCGTAGATTGCTTTCCAAAAAGTGAGGTTCTTCACCCCAAAAGGGGTGAGATTATCACCATGTATTGTAAATAAATTGAATTGCGAACTACTGATGGAAACATGCTGATATATTTGATCAGCCTTACATGGCATAATCTATACAAGACTCTTAAAACTCAAAACAATTAATAATTACAAAGGAAAAATGAAGTACCGGGAGACTACTAGTCTAGGAATAATATAGGAAAATGAACCTAGAGGGTAATTGTAGATCCCAAGAATTACAGTATGGGGGACAGAGAGTAAGAGAATTAGATAGTAAAGTGTAGGTCAGAAGTACCACTGTGGAACTAGGAGGATGTAAATCAAGGAAGAACACGGCACAGGACTTTAGAGACATCAAAAGAACAGGTAATGACAACAGACCAGTACATTATGAGACTCGAGAATGTAATAGTAATGTACATAGGCCCATTAAGGAATGACTGTATGGTCTAAGAGATATTGAGATAAATTGGGGTCAAGCGGACAATACAGCAATGGACTAGGAGAAATTTAGAGGAGATAACCTGAATGATATTAATAGTTGGAATTAGAGAGGATAATGCATGACAAGATATATCTTACACCACTTTGTGAACTTTTTTTTCTAAGGAAGATTGAACGAGAAAATGCAAGTTGTGTTTAGAACTTACAAAAGGATCAAAAAAAAAATTATTCATTTAGGCACAAATTTTTGTAGAGGAAATCAAAAGGAAATTTTAAAGTATTGGTTACCAACAGAAAGTGAGGAAGCCAAAGGGTGTTTCGCAACACATGTGACCATTAATACTATCATCTCTCTTGTGTGGACCACAATGATTCGATGAGAGTGAGAGTGATATTAAAGGAAATGGAATCGCATCGCCAACTTCTATAACCTCCCAATAATGGGATTGTCCCTACCGGTGCATAGCTGTGCCCGGTGTGTGTTCAGCACCCTATATCTATGAGATGATCCCCACTAATGCAACTTGCCACTAAATGAGACGATAGTCTAATCCTGTATCCCATCGTCTGAAGAGCCGGAAACCACACCTACTACACGCTAAAACATCGTACAGGGTATGTGGCATTGTTGTTGTGGTCTATATTAAAGAAAGCGAAAACATGTTATAAATACATCTGGAATCTTACAAACAATTCTTGCATCAGAAAGGATAGTAATACTTGCTCTTTTGGACGTTGGGTGGATAGTAGTAAAATATATACTTGTATAAAAGAAAAATTAGGGCTAATGCCTTGTGATTTTGTTAATTACATGTAAGGGACTTCACCATATAACCTAGGTTAGCAATATTTACTGTTCATCATGGAAAATACGCAATTGGTGGGAGACTGGATTTTGGTAAGGGACACTTGGAAAAATTCTGCCATACAAACAGAAACACAGTTTAAAATGCAATTTTTATATCCATTGATGCAAATCTTGGTTCTTTCTGGGATATAGTAGTTTTGAGGGCCTACATCAGTCTGAAGTGTCGGCCTGGATGATAGCTCAGTGGTTGAGAGCCACCTTTGGAACGGTTACACCCTACTATACGCTACTCGATGATATATCTAGTCCACCCACTACGGTGGCCTGGGATAAGGAACTTCAGTGGAGACATACGGAAGGTTCATATTGTAGTGGGATGATGAGCATTAAAGCAATCGTCAACGATCATGATCACTACTGAGTTCTTCTAATAGCCTATAGTATTACTCGATCCGGTGCCAATCGTGACACCACAACGGCCGAATCACCGAATGGCCTAGAAATATCTTGGTGATCAGCCATCATGCGCGTATAGGCCGGCCTCGCCCACCTTGAATGCTGCACTGCCACGTCGGGCAGAGGTGGCGTGAGCAGGATGAGCGGCGTACGGCTGTTATATATCGGAATTTATACGCCACGGTGAGAGCTCTAGCCGCACTCATTATTGGAAATGCCGCCAGCGTACATCAACCTGTACCATCACCTGACTTATCATTGATCTACATTTAGATACAGTAGACGGATCCCTTGTACATCTCTACTGACCGCAATCAAGACACGGAGGATCTCCTCCCTCCATATGCAAGTGAGTGCTATGTAGCTATGTGCCGTTGTCAATGAGCGTCTCTGCTTCAACCTAGGACCAAAACTGATTAACAGGCCCCTACCTACGCGCCCACGAGGGTATGCGTTCTTTCAGCTATGCTGTGGGTAGTGAGTTTATAGAGTCTTATATCGAGCAATCATGAAACGTTATTCATTACCATCCAGCTCGCTGATGTGTGTGTGGCAGTGTACCGCTATCATGCTATGAATCAGCATAAAACAGGTGAATCGTGGCCTCTTACTCTTAATCGATTAGTGGTTTATCAGAGCACCTTTGAAGTAGCTCCAACTTCACACGTGAGTTACTGACGAAATGCCCCCAACTGATCTTAGTCCGCCCTCTGTCTAGACCAGTTCAGATACACCCTGGTTATCTTAATGGGTAAACTATGGTATGCGTTATAGAGCACGTCTCCTGTGACGTGAGATACACCGGCTCTATATACAAACACAATTTACCTGTATAGTACATGATATGACCTAACTCCTTTACGAATCGTACCTTGGTCTACCAACGGACTTGCCCACCCATTGCTGTATAGTATGTCTCACCACACAGGAAGAAACCCCTAGCTGACAAGTAATCCTAGTCATAAAATCATCTTGAGTAGAGCTTCAACCTCACCTGGAGCACTACGCCGCAGGTCTAGCTGGGCCCAGCTCCTATGTATCATGACGGAAGATGTTCACGCGTACACCTAATCTCTCGTGTGTTCGAACCGTCGCACTATATAAACTAAGAGATGCCCTTTATAACCTCAGAGTCGGATCACGTATCGAATCGATAGTTCAAGAAAGATGATATATCAGTCCACGCTCCGAGGTTTATTATAATAAATATGTGGAGCATACTCTACTGGATGTGGGATAGTTCACAATGAGCATATCTTGAAATTGAGGGACTTATATATATACCCACCTCTCACACGCAACGAACCCCACAACGTCGTGTGCCTTCGGCGGTATCATCGTCTCCACCAGCGTATTGCACACGCTATGAGACTAGCGGGTCTATTATCTAAAGTGCAGTGTTCTTCTCTCTAACGCGCCATTCCTCCGTGCCTCCGTTCGCTTTTTATCATCTTGCTCAATTTGGGAGAGAGATTTAAACCAACATCCACCTGGAAAGCTACCCAGGCTTGTATCATGTCAGGTGCCTCTATAACCCACATCCACTGAAAGCACCCAAGGCTGTATTCATTTTTTCAGATGCTCTAAAAACCCACTATCACTGAGGCTACCCAGGGTGTATCATTTGTTCAGGTTGCGCTAATAACCACTATCCACTGAGCTATACCCAGGGCTGTATTCATTTGTCAGGTGCTCTTTATAACCCCCCACTAATTCCACTGACTACCCAAGGCTGTATCATTTGTTTTCAGCATGCTCTATAACCCACTATCCCACTGGAGCTACCCAGGCTGTATCATTGGTCAGTTGCTCATTAACCCCCACACCCAACTGAGCTACCCCAGGGGGCTGTAATTCATTTGCAGGTGCTCTAAACCACTAATCCCATGAGCTTACCCAGGGGCTGTATCATTTGGTCAGTCTCTATAACCCACTCACTTTGGAGCACAGGGGGCTGCATCATTGTTTCAGTGCCTATAACCCACTATCCCCACTAGCATTCCACCAGGCTGTATCATTTGTCAGGTGCTCTAACCACTGAGCTATCATCCAGGCCGACACTCACGACTGATGTAGCCTCAACTACTATATCCAGAAAAGAACCAAGAGGTTGCATCAATGGATATAAAAATTGCATTTAAACTTGTCTCTTCTTGTATGGCAGAAATTTTCCAAGTGTCTACACAAAATCACGTACAGTACTCCACAATTGCTGTAATTTTTTCTGATGACAGTAATATTAGCTAACCTAGGTGCTATATGGTGAAGTCTTACATGTGTAACAGGAAGGGAGAAAATGCAACGGACCAGACCGGGACTCGAACCCGGGCCCCCTGAATTTCTAGTCAGGTGCTCTTCCAACTGAGCTATCTGGCCACCGGAGATCGAACCCGGCTGACCGCTACACATGTAATTAACAAAATCAAGGCATTAGCCTAATATTTTTATACAAAGTATATATTTACTACTATCACCCAAGTCAAAAAGAGCAAGTATTACATTCCTTTCTGAATGCAAGAATTGTTTGTAAGATTCAGCATGTATTTATAACACATGTTCGCTTTCTTTAATATAACCACAACAAAACAATGCACATACCCTGTATCTTGTCCTTGGTAACACGCTCAGCAACCCAGATAGGTGTCCTCTTACTCTGATCATATGACAACACATGGTTTGCGAACACCTTTGGCTCCTCACTTCTGTTGGGTACCCCATACTTTAAAATTTTCCTTTTGATTTCCTCTACAAAATTGTGCTTAAATGAATTTTTTTTTTTGATTTTGTAAGTTCTAAACACAACTGCATTTTCTCGTTCAATTCCTTAGAAAAAAAAAAGTCACAAAGTGTGTAAGATATATCTTGTCATGCATTATACCTCTATTCCAACTATTAATATCATTCCAGGTATCTCCTCAAATTCTCTAGTCCCATGCTGTATTTCCTTGACCCCTAATTTACTCTAATTCTCTAGACCCATACAGTACTTCCTTAATGGCCTATGTACATTTACTATCTAATTCTCGAGTCTCATAATGTACTGTCTGTGTACATTACTTTCTGATTCTCTAAGTCCTGTGCTGTTCTTCCTTGATTTACATCTCTAGTTCCACAGTGTACTTCCTTGACCTACATTTACTATCTAATTCTCTACTCTCTAGTCCCATACTGTAATTCCTTGGATCTACAATTACCCTCTAGGTTCATTTTCTATATTATTCCTTAGACTAGTAGTCCCAGGTACTTCATTTTTCTTGTAATTATTAATTGTTTTGAGTTAAGAGTCATTGTATAGATATGCATGTAGTGCTGTATCAATATTCATCAGCATGTTCCATCAGTAAGTTCGCAATCAATTTATTTACATACATGTGATATCTCACCCTTGATGAATCCTCACCGACTGTTTAGGGGTGATGACTCAACTTTTATTGTAACGCAAGTTCAGACGAACCTTCATCGCGGCGTAACGAATATCTACACCCCCTCATGACAAACTAATTGTTTGTTAAACGAGAGTCGGGTAATGTTTGGCCATGTAGTTTCACCGTCATTTAACACTGCGGGTAATAGTTGTATCAAAAAGCAAAGAACGCGTGAGGTCTGCAATGTTCCTAGAGATACTTCAAGATGATCATACATGAAGATAAGAGACAAATAGGTAATATGTCATCTAAATTACGCCACAATGACAACTAACTAGTGAAACTTGGTTGTTGGACACTTGTAATTGCTTCTACGTATGGATAGAAAAAATGACACCTAAAGCAGTAATTTTAAGTCTTCTTTTTTTTGGTTTTGTTTTTATAATTTTCTTTATTTATAGATGTTCCACATATATCAAGATATACTCAGTCATTCTTCTAATCAGCAAATAACATCATCAAACAACTAGTATTTGAAGTGACTGGGAGAATTTTTTGTAATTTGATAAGACAGGTGAATCGAGAAGAGTAATAGTTTAGATATATCCAATTGGTTAATTTCCACTCCATAAGACACAATATTACACATGATGGTATTCAAATTTTTTGTACTTTTTTATCCACCTAGCAGTTTCTGTTAAGGAAATTTAGATAATTTTTATTTTGTTGTTTCCCATAATAAAAATTTCATTTGTGATTATGACAGTGTAATTGAGCAATTCAACGGAACTTCTCTCATTGTTACGGTACTGTTTGCTGTAGCTTAACTCACTAAGAATCAATTTATATAAGCCATAGTACACAATAATAAATTTGATGGTACTATCTAGGTTTTTCAAATATAAATCAGATAATAAAGGGATTTTTTGTTATAACTAAGCTTATTGATTAATGTCTAGTCTTGTCTTGTAGAAACAAGCTCAAAATTCATGACCAAAAGAGGAACCGATGCTATAGGTATCTAAAAACATATTGGCTACTCCCAAGAATGAGTGTACTGATCAAACCAATTTGAAAAACAGAATTAGTATATCCTCTATCGCAGACGTGACAAATGTGCAGTTTGTTAGTAATTACTGTCTATCTTTTTTTATTTTAAAATCGACAAACAGAAATTTGTTGCCTTAAGATTGCGATTGAATTAATATTTCTATATTATGAAAAAAGCAAACTGGATTATTACTAGCTTTGAGATCACATGACTGTATTACTTTCCATTATTTATGTATTTTAAGTCTTATTATGGCCTTTATTACAGCAAATCATTGATATAAAAAAAAATCTCACCCCATATCACCCCAATCTCACCCGTAGCTCGGCAAAATCTCACTCATAGGCAGTCGGAATTTATCACATGTATGTATTTAATACAGCTTAAAACCGAACAAAAATACACATTATTCAGACAGCCATGTTGACTGTGGTAATTAACTTGAAGAGATGCATATAGAATATGACAACACCTTATTTTTGATCAATTATCATTTATTTACAGACTAGCTTACGACCAGATGAGACCTGATGAAGACCTGATGAAGACCCGCTAGGGTCGTAAGCTAGTCTCTGTAAATAAATGAAAGTTAATCAGAAAGATGGTGTTATCATTCTGTATGCATTTGACCAAAAATACATCATAATTTGGGTATCCATAATTAATTTGATACAGATAATGTAAATTCTTAAACAAATTAATAACGGTGTTTCTCGAGATACACTCAAGTACAATTGAGGGGGGTGTCCATTTGGAAGATAATCATGCACTTTAAGCTTAAGGTGGGTGAAGTAAATTTTTAAACGTATATTAGAAATTAAGTTTTTACAGCATATACTACTATTAACAGGTTAAAGTAGTATTTTTAAAATAGGAAATTATGTCGTAGAGTAGGAAAAATATCACTATCATAGCTCAAACTTTTTATTTATTTACATCATCCATGACCTGAACGCCTATATCACTATGTATGTGTGTATGTATGTATATCATATGGTTCAAAGTGGAAAAGACGGATATAAATATTTAGCAACTTGGATACATATTATATAGTCCAATATCTCCTTTACTGCGAAACCTTTCAAATCCTCTGATATCTGGCTCTCATGTTGATCAAGATGTGGAGAAATATTTACATATTGGTAAACTCCGACAGCAAATAATGTCGTGACAGTTCCTGCAAAATACCCACGTGTGAAAGACATTGTTTACATAGAAACTGAAAGTGAAAGTAACGCAACTTTACCGGAACTGACGAAACGGAATTTTTTAATAAAATATATTAACTCTTAAAATTATTAATCGATGAGATTATAAAGCCATTATATATTTGATATTTTTAAAACATTATATATAAAGCTAGGAATATTTATTCATGGAATAATTTTAACCAATGAAATGGTGAAGAAAGCGATTGTCGGTGACGTCATATCCACATGTGTTTCTCCCGCTTCCGTCACTTTAGACATTGTTGAAAGGAAATCTGCCCAGCCTGTTGGTGATATAACAGAAAAGGTGATCCGAAGAAGAAAGGTAAATTAGAAGATAATGGTCTTAACATTTTTGGCTTATTTTTTATTCTATAACTAGTATTTCATTCATCGATCTTCTCGTCTTCTGGTTACTAGCTGGAATGTATGAACACACAACGACGCGACGAACTTCACGAAGTTTATGAGAGAGAAACCTGTAAGAAATCCTAAGAATAGACTTGTTAAATTATGGTTGTAATATACAGGTCGGGAACACTTTCCCCATTGAGAGAATTTCTCGGAACTACACGATTAGCCCTCTTTAGTATGGGTAAATAGATAATCTACATTATCTCGTTCACCCGAGAGAAAAAAATCTGTTTGTACTTTGCGTCACAAAGAAGAAAAACCCTTGGTAGCATTTCTACCTTAGTGATTAAGTTGAACTAGTGTTGTAAAATTGGACAAACTTTGCTATCAATTATTGAATTGAATCGGCAGTACACAATAATTCTTGTGCCCTGTAATGGCGAGCGTACTCGAGTATCCTGATGTGGCAAAAATCTCGTGTCCAGAACTTCAAATAATCGATATTATAATCAATTGTGTACTGCCAAGGGTTTTTCAAAATGCAAACATGTGATGACAATATTATTGAAAATGCCTAAAAATTCCAAAGCCATCTATTGTGAGAGTATGTCAGGTCCAGTACAATCTCTTTACTAGCTATATAGCTTTATCCAGCTATATAGCTAGATCAAGCTATTTAAATAGCTTTAATTTAGCTATTTTAAACCTTTCATCAAATTAATTCTCTACACCAGAAAAGTCGATTTCACTGAGTGAATAACAGTTCATACTTATGCTCCTTAGAACACTATGGAAACAAGAAAAACTTTTTAAACTAGGTCCTTAAGAAGAAATTGATTTTAAATTTGCAACATCTAGGATCATGGAGTTGTCACCAAACAGTTATCTAATAAACAGCTACAATAAAAGTCAATTGATGATCAAGTGAATAATGGATTGTCAATCATGAATCCCCATTGTGAATTCATCTTACTTTAACATGCTCAACACACACAGGGTAGGACAGTTTAATATGAGAACAAAGGAATTCTTTTGCATGAAAATTTTCAAAAGGACATATTTTTTCATGTATCTAATAGACAGTGTTCTGGTTAGTTCAAAGTATAAACATCTCCCAAATTTTGTTCGACTTTTTAGCAATGTCATTGTACATATGAAAAACCTATGTTAATTCACTCTAAAATAGCTAAATCAAGTATTTCAAATAGCTTGATCTAGCTATATAGCAGAAAGACTATAGCTAGATAAAGAGATTGTACTGGACCTGTATGTATTGTAGTTCCATTGATTTGTTTGGATCTGTGTAATTGTGTCTCGTGTTTATACACCAGCTTTAGAATTAAATATTTTGTACGGTGATTTTGATTAATGAAAAATTCTAAATTATTTAAAAATTTGTTGGTACCTTTGTAGAGCTGCTTTGAAGATGCCATCTGACGCAAAGAAAAAACGTGAACAAAAGAAGAAAGAAGCTGCCAAGAGTAAAGGAAAGAAAAAGCCAGAGGACGCCCAGCAGAATGGCCAGAACGGTGACACAGAGAATGGTGTCAGCAATGGCGTAGACAAAGGTAAGGCATAGACATATGTGTACATTGATTATTGAAACAGAATTTTAAAAAGCAAGAAGAAATTGTTGTATGTTGATGAAGTATGATCAACAGATGTTTTGAATGTAGCAGAATATAAAAAAAGAATGATTATAACTCTAGAACTGAAAATGATTATTTTGCAAGAAGTGGAGGGGGTATCTAAACAGTAATTTTATTTTGAAACCTACATGGTATATATAATATGAAGAACGAGAGCTGTCTCCCTAGATATATTCCCAGTTGGAAAATAAGCAAATGATTTCCAGTTGATAGTTTAGAAATTCCGATTTCATCCAGAGCCTTA
>CAJDSM010026787.1:520-10895 GCA_903981925.1 Ostrea lurida | reverse complement strand
AGCGTAGCGGAGTTAGCCGACCAATGATGCAAAAGAGTTATCAAAGCGCGATAACTCTGACGAGCTGGAAATAAGAAATTTTCTGGTGTTCTTTTAGTGTAAACCATTTTCGAGTATGCTCTTTCTGCATGCCTACAGTCTAATTAGTTTTTGCATTAAAGTTCAAATAAGGATATTGATAATTCTAAATTTTCTCATACGTGTAGCCCCTGAATTTAAATGCACTATGTAAACAGTGGATATTCGATAAATAAAAATCCTTCGTTATTTACTCGCATGGTATTGTGTTGTTGCACCACGCACAGAACAGAAAACAAATGTAACGCTTCGCACCATGAATCTATATTTATTCACTTTTTGGACAACACATAGTCTTGAAGTTTCCGTGGAATTTCTCTTTGCCTTTGACTACGGCATGGCTGCACAACATGATTATCCATGGTCTTCAAAGACTTAAAAATGTATTCCGACTTCAGGTTCGATGTGTTTCCGAGCTCGATTTCTTCATTGGAATCTTCCTTGTTCCAAACCTTCTCCATTAGTTCTGCTTGTACTTTTGGGTTGATCTTTTTCTTGAAGTTTGATGAGTTTCTTGTAGTGTGTCCATCAACAGTTACTAGTACCATAGATCCTTTCTTGTCTGTCACGACTTTTGGGTCCATTAAATACTTTGGCTTATTCCCTCGATCTTCCCTCTTCATCACAACTGTATCACTTACACCTATGTCTCTTAGTCTCGCACAATTTCTGCTATCTGCATACACTCTCATTTGGTATTTCTTTTGACTATCTATTTCTCTGACTTGGAGATCCACTGGATTCTGTTCTTGTTTGATTATCGCTGGAAGTCTTGTCTTTGGGTTCCTATTGAACATCAATTCAAACGGTGTTTTTCTAGTAGACACATGTGGTGTGGCTCTATATTGTCGTAGAAACTGGTAGACTTCTTGACGCCAATGGAGTCCACCAATATTCGCTGAGCGGATGGCTTATTAAAACTTTCAGCCTGGGCATTGGCCCTCTGCCATCTTGGTGTTATTCTTCTGTGTATGAACCCGATGTGTTCTGCATAATTCCGAAATTCTTGTGACTGGTGTAGACTGCCATTATCGCTCTTGATTACTCGGGGAATGCCAAACATACTGATGACCTTGTCCAGAGTTGGAATCGTGGACTTTGCAGAAACGGATTTCACAATTTCAACAACAGGATATCGTGTATACTCGTCATTTATCACAAATAGATATTCTCCAATAGGAAGTGGTCCACAAAAATCTATGCTAAGATTTTCCCAGGGTCCTCCTGGTAGTTCAGACATCTGTAAGGGTTCCATTGTTGTGACGTTCTCGGTGAAAGAGTTGGCATGGTGAGCAATTCGTAATAAGTTTTCACCGTCCGTCCAAACCAGGGAACAACACTTTAGATCTCAGGAAACATCCTTCGTACTGGCATTCCTGGTGGCCTTCATGAGCAATGTGTATCGCGCGCTCGCGTAATGCTTTAGGTAGAATAATTCGGGAACCTCTTAACAATACATTATCAGTGTACGGTTAACTCTTCACGTACCGAGCTAATAGTTGTGAGTTCCTCCCTTTCAACCGAGTCCGGTCTTAGGTTCTTCATCTTATGCCAATTTCCATTTCGTGCGAGCTCTGTGGCCTTCTGTATTGTTGCATCGTGTAACGTTGCTCTCTTTACATCGTCCAATTAAATAGCATGAGGAGGCGTTTCTAGTGTGATAAAGTTGACATACTCTTCTGATAGGTTCCGCTGTTGTGCTGAATGAACTGGGTGTCTTGATATGTAGTCTGCCATGTTCTCCTTCCCTGGTGCATACTTTATGGTAAACTTATAGGGTTGGAGACAAAGTCCCCATCTTTCAATGCGAAGTGATGGACGCGTCTTCTGCCAGATAGTTTCCAGCGGCTTGTGATCTGTAATGATAGTGGAAGTGGTGCAAGCTGCTTAAATACAGATCAAAGTGCTCACAAGCCCATGTTATCGCTAAGGCTTCTCGCTCCGTCTGACTGTATCTCGACTCAACTGGGGTAAGGGCTCTGCTTGCATAGCATAGTAAGCATGCCACTCTGTCATCGTCTTGAAGCATAATGGCTCCCAAACCGACTGGACTTGCGTCTACTCTAATTGTGACTGATTTCTGTGGATCATGATATGCTATGACATCATCACTGCACAGGCTGTCCTTCAACTTAAGGAATGCTTTTTCACACCTAGAGTCCCAATGCCAGGATTTGTCTTTGTGAGTGAGTTCTCTGAGAGGTTGATAAATGTCAGTATAGTTCTTTATGAAACGTGAACTGTAGTGCGTACTTCCTCAGAATCTCCTAAAGTCTTTAACGTTCTGCGGCCTACTGAATTCCTGGATTGCGTTGACCTTTTCGGGGTCGGGTGATATGCCACTGTCTGAAAACACAACACCGAAAAATGAAATCCTGTTTGTTCTGAATTCACATTTATTACGGTTTACAGTCAGGCCATGCTCCCTCAGCCTTTCGAGTACTCTATGTAGTGCCTGGTCATGCTGCTTAAGGTCTGTTCCGAAAATCACAATATCATCGGATATGTTTGTGGTACCTGTATATTCCTGAATTAGCTGTCGAATAGTTTCGTGGAATATTTCTGATGCTGACGTATACCGAAGTTGAGACGCTTGTAACATAAATGCCAAGTGTGTATGAATGTAGTTATAAATCTGGAGTTCTGGTGAGTCAAGTTGGTGATTTCCCTGCGGTAGATCCAGCTTGCTGAACACCTTGCTCCGTTCAGGTCCAATATAAGTTCCTCTATAGTAGGTAGAGTGTGTTCGGCTGCTTATTGGCCTCCCTCATATCAACACATAAGCGAATCTTCCTCCGTTCTTCTTAGTGGGTCACTATGGGCGATACCCATGGATTGGCTCACCATCGCCTCTCAATGATATCCTTCTCTACTAGACTCTGCAACTCCTTCTCCACCTTGTTCCTCAAGTGAAATAGAGTCTCCCTTGGTTTCTGTGCTACACGTTGTACCGATTCATCAATATGGATTTTCACCTGACGTTCCTTTCATTTTCCTATCCTCGGAACAGTCTGGAAACTCGTTTCAACAGTGTCATTCAACCTTTCAACTTGTTGTTATCACTGAAATGTTCATATCACTAGCTCCTGATATCCTAACAATGATCCACTTTTTCCTTGCACAACATAGAATGTCGGCCACAGTAATTGTAGGGGATGTTCTTTTTCACATCACAGGTCCCAAGCACACTTATATTTCCTTCCGCGCCGTACGGAATCAGTTTTCGATGCTTTTTCCCCTTGTGTAAGGTAGGCTGTCCTATCTTTAAGTAGTCAGTCTCATCAAGAATGTTTACATATGATCCACTATCTGCCTGTAACTTCAGTGGTTTGTCGTTTAGGTGAACAATAACATAAGCTCCTCTGACTGAGTTTACGTCTCCCACGAGTTGAACTCCATAGCAGTAACCAAATTCGGAATCGCTACTACTGCACTCTGGGTCGTCGTTGTTACTAACTGTAACAGTTTTCACTGACTTTGATATTTTCTGTTGACACGTCCTTTTGAAATGACCCCTTTTCTTGCACTTGTGACATTCCTGTCCTTTCGCAGGACATGGCCGATTTTTGTGTGGGTATGGTCCTCCACAGTTCCAACAACATGCACTGTTACTTGGCTTAAGCTTCTGCTTATGATGTGTTCTCTCTGATCTGGGACGGTTGCGTGTATGCATATTGTGGGGGCTTCTTAAGCACTTTGTTTACACTCGATGTGTCTGGTCTCTCCATGGCCATTGCCTGTGTGTCTGATATCTCCATAGCTCGTCCGAGTTGGATTATTTCGTCCAGGGTCTTATCTGATTATCTTAAAGCCCTCCTCCTTAATTGGTTGGATTTACAGTTCTGAATGATCTGAGACAGGATTTCGTTATCTGTGTTATTGAACTCACAATCTTTCGTAAGTTTCCTAAGTTCCGTGACAAATTCGTCAAGCGATTGTCCTGTCCCTCTTTCTGTCTATAACACCGGAAATTGTAAATTTCCATTTGAGTATTTTTTTTTTAGGGCGAAAGTAATCATTCAGTACCTTTTTGGTTCCTGCGTAGTTTTGAATAGAATCTCCCTTCTGGGCCTCATATATGTCATAGGTTCTCTCCCCTACATAGTGAAGAAGTAGTGCCCTTTTCCTGTCGTCAATGCTTTTAATCGCATTTCCATCTGGTTCTTCACCATCCGCCACTATTGGATCCACCAGCTTTAACGCGACGAATAAATTTTCTAGTCGACCAATTCATCGGTCCCATCGGGGCCCTGCGTTACTTTTGTTCGTGTCCGGGTCGAATTGAGGAAATATTCCATCATTCAGTATCCTCGTCGCCAGTTATTGTGTTGTTGCATCACGCACAGAACAGAAAACACATGTAAGGCTTCGCGCCATTAATCTATATTTATGTGGTTTTTTTTTACTTCCGATCTATACTAGTTAAGAACATAACATGGTTAAACCGATAATTTCCGGATATTACAGACCGAACTTCATCTTTTATGAATTCTGTCAAATATTATGCTAGACGTGAAAAAGAACTTGATACCTTGTCAGAATGGATAGAAAATATTAGGAATATTAGAATAACATATTAGGCATCAAAACAAAAGTGGGTACCATCTATCCGTTCTGTGTTTTAGTAAACCAGAAGTGATAGACGAGTTAGGTTACATGAGGAATATGTTTTGATGCCAGCTGACAATGTCATCAAATGAAATCTCTTGCTTAAAGAAATGTATATACAAAATATAAACGCCCTAGCATAAGATAATGTATTTGATAGGTTTTCTTTAAAGTAGGTAAAATTCCAAATCAAAATCAAATATTTTGGTCCCAAAAAGACAGATCTTGTCGTAAGGAATGCACATATGAAATACGAGAGCACTATCACTCATCATTTAAAAGGTTCAAGTATTAGACAGAGGACAAAATAATATGCGCCCTCAACTTTAGTCATGCACAACTTGAATCCACACAACTTACGAATTCATATGTATTCCCATATAAAATTTGATCTCCTATGGTGGCCACAATCTACCCCGGGGTCGCTGAATTCAAGAAACTTGGATTTGAATCTGAAGATACTTGCATATTTAAAAATACGAGTAGTTATGGCCCATTTATTCAAATTTTCCCTATGTATCCCCATGTAGAATTTCATCCCCTAATGTGGTCCCACCTTACCCCCGAAAACCTTGTTTTGTACATTATATCTATAGTATATACATGTATTAGTATCGGAAACTTTCATATAAATTTCAGCTTTTCTGACCCAATGGTTCTTGAGAGTTTTTAAATGACCACATCTTATTGTGGCTTTTGTTCCCTTTGGACGGAACTTGCCCTTCATATGATCTTTGAATCCCCTTTACCCAAGGATCATATGCGCCTAGTTTGATTGAAATTTCCCAAGAGGTTCTTTAAAAGTGTCACAAAATCTATGTAAATTCTAATTACACGTATCTGTATTTCAAAAGGGGTTTGGCACTTCATTTCAAGAACTTTGAATTCTCTTCACCCGAACACGCTTTGTGGCAAGTTTAGCTAAATTCTGGAAAAGTCGTAAATGTATACAGACGGACGACAGACAAAAATTCACCAGTAAAGCCATCTTCGCAAGCCAAAGTGGTCGATTTCACTTACTGTCATCTCCCCTTGCAGATTTAGTCGAGTTTCTAAGCCATTCAAAAATATCGCTCTTCACTTCCAGGCATCCAATCTAAATCTATTCATTAACACATTCCTACTGTTCGGTTTGAGTGAAATCTGGTCTTGCCACTGATTGCCCATAAAACAAGAGACGTTACAATTTTTGGAGAAAGATTCGGAGTTTTTGACCGTTTACTAGAGATTATATTATCGATTATGTGTTGCACCCAAATGATGCACAGAGGGCAGTGTATCTGTGGAATGTGCTGGAATAGACTGAACAAATTTCGGAAAAGATTGAGCATGACAAAAAACCAAAGTAGAATCGTTAAGATCAGAAAGGCAAGTTTTTAATACGCGTACGTGAAGATAAGGTTATAAGCTCGCAACAAGTATGTACACCTAAATAAAAAAAAACCAAACTACAATTGTTCACTCGAGTGTTTCCGTCAAGAGCGATAACTCGCATTGTCCGTTCGTGCCAGTCGCGACTAAATCTGCCAAGGGGGAGATGACACTAAGCGAATCGGACACTTGGCTTGCGAAGATGCAGTAAAGCATACATAGGTAATATGCTCAGCTAAAAATAACAACAACGAAATATGATTTTCTTTTAAATCTTTACGGGTATAGTACCACTTCAAAGAACACTACGGTCATTCTGAGTCCTGTAGTCAAACATCGTGTGCATGTGCAAATATTGAAGAAAATGAGTTATCTTTCGTTTCTCGTATAATGGTCTGTTCGGTATTGGAATATTAATGAATATTTTCATGTACATAACATTGAAAGGACATCTGAAAATAAATGAAAGAGGATCAAACAGCCAAAATCGGCCCCATTTCCCCCTGTAAATTAACCGATGATATTACACACCACTTGAATAGCTATGACGGCGATCGCAAGCTTGTTGTTTCCCCAAGGCAGCGCCCGGGAAATATTTTGCTATCAAGAGTAAAACAACACAATTACTGACAAGATTTAAAATTGGCGTCACAATGTTGATTAGCGCGGGACATCGAATGCAGCCGGTGTACAGTTTAGGGTCTATTTCCCTTGGGTAAACTGGTACCCCGTTGATTGGTGCCACAACTATTCTCTGAGAATGTCTCGCGCACTCGATATAGATCTCGGATGCATGTAAGGTGGCAGCCACGAGTGAATTTGATGCATTCAATTTGATGCATTCTTCATTCCAAATGTCAGAGACGTAACCGGATACCTAAACAAAGAAACGATAAAAAAAAAAAAAAAAAAAAAAAACCCAAAACAAAAAAAAAAAAAAAAAAAAAAAAAAAAAAACAACCCCGAAACGCAACGAAAAACCATAAAACGAAACGAAATGCAAAGAAACGAAACGAAATACAACGAAACAAAGCGAAAGGTAACCAAACGAAGTGAAATGGAAGGTAACATGGCGGGTGTGATCGGTTGAGAGCGAATGCTAACTCCTCCTAGGCACCTGATCCCACCTCTGATATATCCGGGTGTCCATGTTTGCCCGACTCTTAATTTGTATTAATTACTTAAAAGATGCATGAGAATGAACTTCGTCTTTTCATGAGAGCAAAAATCTCTTTCTGTGGCACGCAACTCGACATTTAGATAAATAGATGACGTTTTATCTGTTGACAATATTCATTTATATTCATTATATTTTGTATTCTATTTGAGACTTCCGAGATTGATCACTGTTCGTTATCTTTGCCTTTACATTCCTTTATTGATTGGATATAACCCACTGAATTCAAATTAAGACACCAGAGAGCCTTCCATAACAAGTGCTCCATATACTGTTAAAAAAGAAACGCACAGTCGTAATTTTTCGCTGAATCTTTTCAAATATTTTTTTTCTTACATTAGGGAGGGGGGAGGGGTCTAGAATGAATTGCTTGATTAATCCTAGTTATATCTAACGCTTTTGTTTGTGACATGCACGACAGATAATATCTAAATAACGTTGATATAACAATGAGACTACGGAATTGGTCTTTTTGTCAGTTACTCTAAATTGGTCCTTTTTAAATAACTGAAAAGGAAATATTTATTTTAAATTAAAGTGTTTTAAAAAGGGTTTATCCTGGACTCATCCTAGATAAATAGATATACATGTTATGTTTTGGCTCATAGGTCTTCGACTTCACTTTATTTAGAATCCAAAAAATGTTTATAGAGCACCAATAGTAAGCTTGCTAACATAGACCATTTCTTCATAATTGTTTTTTCATGTGTATAATCAATGTGCCATATGATAATTAAGAAACTGAGTTATTATCCCAATAAACATGACTACAATTAACCGAATTGTTACTACAAACATATGGTTTAACCTCGCAAAACGCTATCTTACCAGTTTAAAAGATTTAGAGATTAAGAAATGATGAATGTAAAATGTACCTATAAAGTACAAAATATTTCTATGGAAGGTTTGCAAGTGTTCTTGTAAATGGTTTATTTCAAATCGTTTCTTCAGACTGAATAAAATGGGACAAACGACACCCAAAAGTAGACAAGTTGTGATGCTAAGCCGAAAATTACAATTAAGGTAATGATTGCCAATTTGACATTAAATACATCGTACATCACAGAATTTTCTAGATTTAATGACCAAAATCTTATCCTGTAGCAGCCACCGTTGTCAATGGTTGTGGAGTTAAATCTCTACTTTTGAATCGCTGTCTGTAATGGAAATCCCCACTAATTCCACAAAGAAAGAGTGGGTCAATAACCCCTGCAAATCTTTCCTAATACTTAGATCTCCATTGTAAAATCCAATCAACCTACCGTCAATTATTATTTGGACTTGTCAACGTTGTTTCGCCTAGGTAAAAAAAACCAAACCACAAAGTCACATAAATATTTCAGAATCCTTTTTAGTTTTGGTTCTTCAACGTCCCTTTTCTTTTTTCATATGATTTAATTGTTTTAAAAAATATAAATAAATACATAGAATACCAAAGTGGGTGCATAGTTTTAGATTACAATTAATAAGTACTTTGTGTTAACCCGCTTAACGTTGAAAACCTCCACGTGTTATATATTGGGACACAGAAATGTGTTGTACTACAGGTTAAAAAGCATGGCGGTGTAGTGGACACTGACAATGACATCTCGTGTACCGACAGGATGGTCAACATCCCGGAGAGCAATGCATTACAAGGCCGTCATCCCAGAACGAGATGATGGGCTCTTTTTCAATCTTCATAAAAGAGTCAAGAAGAGTCTGCTACCAAAGGGCAGTCGAGACGATGAACTAAATGGAAAAATAGCTAGAAGAATATTATCCAGACAAAGACGGATACACGAAAAACAGCGTCAATCTAGATGGAACACTAGTGATTCATCTAATCTGGACTTAGTGTCATATAAACCGAATTATGATTCGTCTGTGTCTACCGCTGCTCCATCTACGTCACATCTGATGCACAAGCGACGAATTTATCTGCCACCTGTTCGTCGGACCACGTGTATGACCTCCGATTCAAGTTACACCTCGGGCGATATAGACCGCATTGTTATGAGGCTTACGATGTGCGATTTAGCGAGGATTCCGGAATCCAAAGGATATGCAAAAATCACTCCACAGAATAAACGTCGTGGTAAATTTTATACTCAAAGGGAAGTCTCCGGCATTGTAGACCGACTCTCGGAATTCGACCAGGAAAAACACCCACCCGAATCCAGGGGAGACACTTCTGCCGTGAGGAGAATAAAAGACTGGAAGAAGCAAGCAATCGCGTGAAACAGTACAATCTTTCCTATTCGTAATTTGAGAAATCGTATACTAGGAACATCTAGTGTTAGATTTTATTATCTGAACTATTGCAAATTATGGTATGTGTTCATAATTAACTTTGCTAATTATTGTCTGTTTGAAACAGTCTCCGTTTACAGTGAGTTTCCTTTATCAATCAAAATTGAGATTCATTTTGTCAAAATCTAAATTAATTTGATACTTTCAAGTCCATGTCTTAAAAAATTTACTGAAATGGAGACTGCTAGATATATGCACAATGACGTCTTATTTAAATGCTTGTTAAATTCCAAGTGTGTTGTAATTTTAAATATTTACCGACTACAATGTACACGAAATAGGAAATCTGTAAATCGTATTTGTCTGGAGGATTAATTGGCAGCGAAAATTCTTATGATCGACTTGATCTGTTGAAAATGTCGTGAGATATGATACTCGCTGCAACACTGCTAGATCAAATTAAAAGTTTTCTGTTACCATGAAACATCATAGCCTATTGATTTTCCGAGGTGCGTTCAAGATACTATCATAACCATCGCCACGCGTTCACTATTATATAGTGTAAACAGCGATGTTTCGAAAGTCACGCATTGTCCTCTCCCATGGGCTTTTGGATTTTTAGAAACCTGGTCATGGTCTTGCAATGGCGCTTTAAGAATTGAATATTGTTATAAGGTCTAATAAGAGGTACTGTGAGCAATGCTCATTATGAATTCCCCCCCCCCCTTACCCCAATCTCCCAGAGGGTATTGTTAACTGTTAAAGATTCCTATTACTACTTTAATCCTCAGTAAGCTTAACCTTTTGAACCAAAATTCGATAGGGAACATCTTTGACCCATGGGTAGTTCATTTGTACATGTATGACATGGTGACTCCAGGTAGAAAGTATAATGCTCTACAGCCCAAA
>CAJDSM010026785.1:1382-14646 GCA_903981925.1 Ostrea lurida | reverse complement strand
GATGGAGTAGCATTTTTTACATGCTGATTATATGAAAGTGTAAGATTCCGTTCAAATAAAATCATAAAACATGATGATGCTCCTAGTGAGATGTTAAAAAACTGGTAACGACAGAGGAAATAAACTATGAGTACCAAATTAAATGTAGGCCATTATGCAGAATTCTGTGAGATTTTTTTATAGTTACTGACGGCAAGTAAATAAAATCGATCAGTCACGGCCTCGCTGTAAAGAGAATGTATTATTCGAGGAATGCTTCATATATTAGGTGGAAATCTAAGCAGAGTCGAAATAACTTTGGGACTCCTTCGAGTGTACAATGTACACATTCTAACTGGAGTTAACGATAACAGGTATCAACAGTATCAACAATTATAAAGCATTTAATTATTATTTTTAACACTCGTTGTTGACGATCTAGACATTATTTATAATGCGTGTTTTTGAGCAGCAAAATCATTATAGTGTGGGAAAAGCTTATACAATGTATGCCTAAACATTCATTATAAACCATAAATATACGCCAAATGAATAGAGAATTATAAGTTGCCTAAAAACAAAGATACATCGGAGATACCCAGCGAATAAACCCAAGCTTATTTTTGAATACGAAGCTGTCAATTGTAGCATGTAGATTGGATTTGGTTCAGCACAACTTCTTTCATGACGCTGAATTAATTCTAAATACACTTAACTTAGCACCTTAAATAAGTACAGCCGGTGCCTTGATTCTGTATTCCATCCTTATTGTACTCCCAGACTTCCTAATCTTGTTACTGGTTACTATCTGTTCGCGTCCAGTAGTATATAACCAATTGCCATTTGCATAGATGGCATCATTACGCGATTGCAGTGAAGTGAAAGATGTACAGAGCCTCATGACAAATTGACAGTAGGATAATAGCGAGCCTGCTGAGGACCGTCAAAGCATCTAAATTAATATTACTTAAAATTACATGAGTAATAACATTATAACAACTGGTGAAGTATACCATAACGTCATCTGGAGGTGATCTTTTGGAACTAAAATTTGTTAATCAAAACATGAAAATGACGGAACGCTTCTACAAAATGACAAGCCATCTCCTGACAGTCATTGCACCTACGCACATCAGTGGCGGATATTAACGAAGGAGCCCCCTTCTGCGCTGAATTATATGAAAAGAGATAATATGCAAAAACCACTAAAGTAACTTTAAAAATAACCGAGAGTCCGGGGGCTTTCGCCCCTGGGCCCCTACCTTGACTAATTCATACGCTTAAGCTTATGGTCCTATGTTTTCAACGAACACACACACATAATTCGACAATCCCTGGAAACTAGTTCCTTTACCGAATTACAAACATTCTTGGACATGCAAAAATATTTCTAATTCGCCATTACCATGTATTTGACTCTATTCCCAACTAATTCCTGGTAAAGCGCCTGGATAGCGCACTAGCCAGGCTCACTAATGAATTCGAGCGAAACTCATACATTCGAACTTGATCTCGTAACTTGGCTTATGGCAAGCAAAATATACCATATCTGCAAGCAGATGAGAAGCAAGAGTGCGGAAAAATTGTCAGTTTGCTGAAAATTTTCCTATAGCGTTCACCGTGGCCATACACTATCAGTCGAAGAACATCGAATCGCTATTACCGACAACAAAACTTCAAAACTTGAGATCTGTGTAACTTGCTCGTTAATACCCGCGAAAGGTGACGGTGTATCCAATATTAAAATGAATTATTCCGCTAAGCACGTGTGACGAAAAAAGGTGCGGAATACTGATATCATACCCGGTACAGTGACGGATGGACTAAGCAACCTACAAGTCCCTTAGACTGTCGTACGGATAGGGAGATTAATACACATAACTCAATCAAATTTAACTTGACTACGCCACAGTCCAGTCGACAAACCATTTATATACAAGTTCGGTGCGACTGAACTTGTCCTCCTCGTTTGTTGATCCTTGATAGGTTTAATAAAAAATAAAGTCATTTTGACCGCAATGATAACCTTGCATTCTTACCATACTTAATATTTATCTGGATGGTCCTAACGGGGTACGTGGCGCCCATGGGAGGGGGGGGCGGGTCAAACTCCCTACGTCTGATATCTTGTCTTGCTAAAGTATTGTCAATTGCCGATTCTTTTTCTGGAAAGAATACATAACCCCATTATCCACCATTTCAACCATCGTGCCATCTAATAATACATAACTCCCTTCCATACATACATAACCGTTATCACGAGGTTCTCCATGTGACTCCGCGAATATGTCTTCTCTTCTTTTGCGCTGCCTTCATGTACTTCGCATGCGTCAACTCTTCTCGGACTTTCATTTATATGTTAAGGCATATCTCCCTTGCCATCGATCCCAGTATTGTTTGTCCCCCCCGTTTCGACTCTTCTCCTTTACATTCGTGTTTACCAAAAAATTCTATTACAAACCTGCTTCCATAAGGATCAGAACCAAATCACTACTCTTCTGACTCTTCCCTCATAACTTTGTAGTACCCAATAATTCCAACACTAATATTCTGTGCTCTACAATATATCTTTATTCTTTTCAACGCTTTGGTTAGTGAGAACTTCGCAACAATATCGTTTCGAGTCATACCACATTCGTTATAACATAAAAATGTATTCCCGCAAAAATTGACTCTATTCAATCCCTTTTATTAACCACTCTTTACAATACAAATAGGCGAAGGTTAACCGATCGTGATTTTCAACCGTAATCTTATTGCATCCACAAATACATAATTAAGCAAACTCGAGTCGCCTTGTGGCCATATCACGGACCGCCGACACATCAAGCAACAGGTAGGGATCACGCGGCTGTCCATAGGCGGAGTAGCATCTTCTGCTGACACGGTCAAACCTCGCCGTGAGCCGGTAGTCTGAAACTATAAGTAAACTTCGGGATTACCTCGTCAGTGTCAATTCTAGTAGAAATGACAGGATCTCAACAGGAACGGGATATGAAACAATATCATCACATCATGACTGTAGTGACACTTGTAATTCGCAACAAGGTCATTTACTACAGCAGCACGTAGAAATTTGCGAAATGATGGACTCTTAATCCCAGCAAGATTTCGTGTACATACGCTTCACAACGCTGCGAATCTTCAATTTTTTGCTTAGTGAGTCTGTGCTCCCCAGGCTTTACATTATAACACTCAAGCAATACGCAATCTGATGCTCGTTTCGCGTATCGAATGCACCTGTGATAGAACTACAACAGCACCATTAAGAGCAAGTGTCACGAGTGGTCATACCTCTTACTTACACTCGCTATGACAAGGAAAGTTGATGATTGCAAAGTTAAAAGTCATCACGCTTAATTCATATAATAAGTAGTCTGTGCAGTATGCTATTGTAGAGTCAATGTTAAGTAAATACCAATATGGAAGCCAGATCTATCAAGATTCTGTTGGTGTCCTTTACCTATCGGCGTTCTTCGGGATAATACTCAAATGGACATAGATTGTGAAAATTATGATTTGTTAATTGAGTAGTCACTATCTATATACCTATATGTCAAGGTTGAAGTGTCATCGGCAAGTTTTTTTGTGTCTTTTTGTCCCGTAATGTTTTTTCGTTACCAATTCTGCTTGCATATGAATTACATAAAATAAGTCCTGCCAATAAGGGTACAACAATTAGTGCACATAGGATACCTAACGGATTGATTTGGATAAGACCGGTCTCTCATAAGACTGAACAAAAAATCTATCTATAAGAACCGAAGCATGTTTCTTAATCTAACTTTTCAGGTACTTGTGTGGGCAATTACAGTAGCGTTTTTTAACAAATATTGTCTTGTTTTCCATATGAGACTAGAAATTCGTAAATTGTGGTCAGTACCTTTCAAAAATCGACCCACAAAAATATATGAAAAATACCATTTACACTAACATGTGTCATAAACCTTGAGTGAATTCTGCATATATTCTGAAAATTTCACAATGATAACATTGAATATAAAATTTTTGTGAAGATTTTAAAATATGAAATTTGTAATATATATATAGTGAAAATTAGCAGTGTGGAAATACTTTTGACCCATGAGTGTAAGATCAGCTTTCTCAAACGCTGCTTCAGCACATGGGATACCGGTTTGTTTTGTGCAAACGTCTCAGTGGCTGGGAATTTGACAATTTTTAATGTTTTAACTATGTGTACACTATTTCTTCACAATCAGAGATGTTAATGCATTTTCACTAATTGTACCTATTTGGGCAGACCCTGGAGTCAGGAATCCCCCAATGCTGGTAGGGATCCATGCTCTTAGAGACCAACATTCAGGTATATACGTCTGTATTTAGTAACCTGATACAGCAATGTCTGTATGTGTGTCTATCAGGGATTTTTATTTCTCTGTCAAATCAAACTGAAACTCGCTGTTTAGCCTCTTTGTGGAGTACCCTAGATCATATTCAAAGTTTGTTCATTTCAATCTCTTTTGCCAGAGTTTTGGCCCATTTTTAATTTAATGTTATATTAATTATTTATCTGTTTAACTGCACTGACAGTTTTCAAGTGAGAAACCTCATATTATAGAGTATTTGTATGGATATTCAGGATGTGAGACAATAACAGTGCCAGGGATTTACCGATCTCTTGTCAAAGTGCAAGACAAATGACCGACTTACAATTATCATTCATGTGACATGCGTATCATTACTGGGTTGTGTCCATGGTGCGTTAGCAGTCGACAATTTCAAACTTCTTGGTATCTACCGGTACTCAATTATAGTATGAAGCATATTTGGGACTAGGGGGCATACATTGTAAATATGACTCCTGCACTCTTGGGACCTTAGGGACAGTGCGAAAACTACCAAACATTGACAATTTTTCAAATATATTCATCTTTAAGAAAAACTGAATAGAATACACAGTCATGTAGAGAAGGAAGGTCTCTACCTAAACGATACTTCAGAATCCCATGATTAGAGAGTTTGACTCCAGAGCGAGGCAAGACTGGTGTTTTTATGTGAAACATTTAGATAACATCTTCTTTAATGCTGTTAATTCTAAATCAAATCTGAAAGGATATTTACTTGTAAAAAGAAGAAACTTTAAGAGACATCTGATGTGTTTCATAGCCATTGTTAAGCCGTTTTTCACACTGATTTGACTACGGAGTGTTCCGTTTACCTGATCAAGACTATGGGGTCACGGCGGGTGTGACCGGTAAACAGGGGATGCTTACTCCTCCTAGGCACCTGATTCCACCTCTGGTGTGTCCAGGGGTCCGTGATTGCCCAACTCTTGTTTTTATATTCTATTTAGGACTTACGAGATTGATCACTGTTCGTTATCTTTGCCTTTACATTGACCAAACTTGTAAATGTCAAGATTTTAAGGTAGAGTGTCAAGATTTTAAGGTAGAGGTTATACCAAGGTGGGGTCGAAAGGGACATGGTGATGACATTGTGGCAATGTCTGCATGTACGCCCCATTTAAAATCCTCTACAGCTTGATGTGGTGAACACAAGTCATATCAATTTGGAGTTCTGGTGAAAGTTTAAGACTATGGTAAATTGTTGGACATTAAATGTGACTTGCAGGTTGTTGAACTTACGTCAGTTTTTAGGAAATATTACAGAGAGAGAACGTGATTTGTCCGTCCCCCCAAAGTTTTCAAGTGAACACCTTGTTTTACAGAGTATTTACATGGGTATCGAAGATGTCACTGCGGCAAGGATTTTACATTCAAGTTTTGAGAAAGTTGCATGTTGTTGAACATGGCCAGTATTGAAAGAATAATATAGAGTACATGCTACTCTCACAGTTTTCTAGCTGAGAAATCTGTAGACAACTTGAAGATGTGCGTTTCGATTTTCTACAATTCTCTATTTATACCCCCCGCAACGAAGTTGGGGGGGGGGGGGGGTATACTGGAATTGGGGTGTCTATTCGTCCGTCCGTCTGTAGACGCAATGGTTTCCGGGTTCTAAAGTGTTATCCTTTCCACTTAGAGTAACCATATTCCACATATGGACTACCCATGGGACGAAGATGTTCCCTATCGATTTTGGGGTCCAAAGGTCAAGCACACTGCACAATGAAGTAGCAATATGGTTTCCGGGCTCTACAGTGTTTATCCTTTCACCTAGAGTAACCATATTGCACATATGGACTACCATGGGACGAAGATTGTTCCTATCGATTTTGGGTCAAAAGGTCAAAAGTCAAGCACACTGGACAATGAAGTAGCAAAATGGTTTCCAGGCTCTAAAATGTTATCCTTCCAAACTAGAGTAACCATATTGCACATATGAACTACCCATGGGACGAAGATGTTCCCTATCGATTTTGGGGTCAAAAGGTCAAAGGTCAAGCACACTGGACAATGAAGTAGCAAAATGGTTTACGGGCTCTAAAGTGTTATCCTTTCCACTAGAGTAACCATATTGCACATATGACTACCCATGGGATGAAAATGTTCTCTATCGATTTTGGGGGTCAAAGGTAAGCACACTGGACAATGAAGTAGCAAAATAGTTTCCGGGCTATAGAGTGTTATCTTTTCCACTAGAGTCACCATATCATACATATGGACTACCTTTTGGGACGAAGATGTTCCCATTTATTTTGGGTCAAAACATCAAATGTCAAGCACACTTGACATTGAAGTAGCAAAAATGGTTTCCGGGCCTCTAAAAGTGTTTATCCTTTCCACCTAGGGTCCACCATTTATTGATTGATATTTTACTGTTTACGTCCCACTCGAGAATATTCCACTCATATGGAGACGTCACCATAATCTGCATATAAACTACCATGGGACAAAGAGTTCCCTATCGAATTTGGGGTCAAACGGTCCACAGGTCAAGCCTCTGGACATAAAGGTAGCAATTTGATTTCTATATCAAATTCTTGAACAGTTAACAATACCCTTCGGGAGATTGGGGTAAGCGGGGGTATCCATAGTGAGACATTGCTCACAGTACCTCTTGTTTTAATTTACTTTATCTTATTCTTTTTTCTTTTAGGTTTGAATTTGAAAAAAATACTGGGTGTAGAACTTCGTCAAATTGGGGCAATACTTTTACACATTTGCATCATCACCTGCATATGGGGTATGTTCTTCTCAACTTATTCGATACGCATATCTTGTTCTGCGTATGATCAGTTTTTGAATCGAGGCAAGCTACTTACAGACAAGTTTGTGCAGGGGTTTCAACAGTCACGTTTAAAGACAGCATTTCGTAAATTCTATGGTCTTATAACAATTTAGTTACCAATATGACCTACCATTGAGTCAAATGCTGTCTAATGTGTTTCATAGCCATTGTTAAGTCGCTTTTCACACACTATCTAATCAACTGGGAGACATACACACCATAAACAGGTAGTGATACATACTACATAAAAAAGGAAAGTTGATGATTGCAAAGTTAAAGTCATCACGTTTATCATATAATTTGTTGTCAGTCTGCCATTAGAGTCAATATTGAGTAAAATACCCACATGTCAGATTCTGTGGTGTCCTTTTATTTCGAGTTCACGGGATATATCATATGACATATGAAAATTCTATTGTTAATTGATAAGGCATCATCAATATATCTATATGAAAGGTGAAGGACACGGCAAGTTTTTGTTTTATCCCGTAACAGTTTTTGAACAAATTCTGCTTCGTAAGAATATAAAAATAAGTCTGTCAATAAGGGGCACAATTAGTGCCCATAGGAATCACCAACAGATTGTTGGAGGATATGATATCTGAAGCATCTCTATGGCACGACTCTCTGCTGTACATCCATAATGTTGTCTCTTTAACATTTTGTCATCAGTCAAGGTCAGCAATGCTCAAATTTCAAAGGTCTGTAGAAATGATTTGAAAATTAAAGTCTTTTACACAAAATTGTTTCCTTGACCACCATAAATGTTTCACAAATTGGGGGGGGGGGGGGTGTCATATTGTAAGCATCCTAGGAGCACGTGTTTCGGTCAATTGGTAATCAAACACATGCAGATAAAAGGAGAATGAACGGCATCCACTACATATCATTCTCACAAACAAAACTTTTGTATCAAAAAATAAAGTGAATTTAATGTAATGACCCTTTAACTTTTGTGGAGTACATCTACGGTTGTAGAGAAGATTTTGAAAACTAGTTAAGTTTTAGTCCCATCCTTAGTACTGAGTTAAGTTTTAGTCCCATCCTTAGTACTGTAAGGGTTAGGAATCTGGAATTTACATTTGTACCCCCTGTCCCCAAAAAAATTAGAAAAAAATTAAAAAGTTTTGTTATGATGAAGAAGTTAAAAATGTTTAATTGTTGATGGACGCTGTCGAAATAGCAACAGGTCACTTAGTAATTCAGATGACTTAAAGATATATTATTTATAAGACGGATCTAAAAATGACATTCGGACTTGTGTATATCACTGTTTCGTTGCCATATTTATATTATTGAAGTATGGCATTTGTCAATTTAGACCATTGAGTTAAACGTCTTAGATTTGACACGAGCGGGCTCGAACGTATGACCCTCTAGATACATGTACACTGACCTAACACGCAAGTATATGTTTGTCGAAAAAACGTGGTGCGTGCCAACAAGTTAATATTCATTATAACCTTACTCTATTAAACGCAATTTCCCGATGATTAATAATCCCATGAGCTATTGCTGCACCTTTACGTCATTCTCAGACGGTTATATTACTGAAGTCTTAATAAAGTGAACACTTACTTAACTTTACTGATAAATAATTAATTTCACTGGCAGTGTATACGTCTTAATTGTTTAATATGTGTTATTCATGTCTTGCGCAGCCGCTAAATGCATTCTTGAATATTGAGCGTGCGTGTTTTGCGAGTTTATCCTACATGTTTTGTCATACACCGTACCATGGAGAACCCCGACCAAAACTTGATTTATCCTTGGTTGGACACTGTGGAGCCATACAGTGGACCATCTCCAGGGACGTTTGAAGAGGTTCAACAAAAGGTCAAGGCGATCTAGATGTTCGATGTGGAGCCTTATGCTTCTCCCTGAGCCCCTATTCTTTTCAACCTTAAATCACGAACAGTCAGTGAAAGACGTTACTATTTCCCATAATAGGCAACATCCTTTATCAACTACTTCACCAAGCTGGATATAATGGCATGTAGAAATGCATGTATAAGAGAATGGCTTTTAAATACAAACCAACCTAGGCCATCTCATGAGAAACAGCCTTTACTTTATTCGTCTGAGCAAGATGTCACGAGATGATTCGAACCTGTAATAAAGGGTATAAGAGAATGGCCTTTTAAATACAAACCAACCTAGGCCATCTCATGAGAAACAGCCTTTACTTTATTCGTCTGGAGCAAGATGTTACCGAGATGATTCGAACCTGTAAAAAGATTAATTAAAGTGTAAACTTTTTAGAAAAATTCAACGAAAAGAGTTTAAAAACTTCTGGTGAATTTGAAATCCTAGAACCTTTCACATATCAACAACATCAAAACATATGACTTTTCAACACTTTACACGACCATCCCGCACCGATAAATTTAAACAAGGCTTTGTAGCATTATAGACAGTTGCTTCATTAGCAAAAATGGAAAAAGGAAATATTCTTATCTATAGTAATCAGCCATTCAAAAAATTATTTTGTTAAACTCTTACTCTGTTCTACACACAAGTACTCTGAAGTTGATATTAAAGCAATTTGAGTTTCTCATTGACAATATCTTTGTAGTGTTTGGCAATCAGGTCTTTCAACAATCTGTTGAATTCCAATGGCACGAATTGTTGCTCCTTTATTCAGCTGACCTAATTTCTATAGACGATGTATCTATCAATAATAATGATTCCATTCATATGTCGATTCAATATATCCCAACGAACTAGAAATAAAGGACACCACAGAGTCTTCCATGTCTGCTTCGTACTTGGATATTTTATTGAACATTGACATTAACGGCAAACTAACTACTCAATTTTATGACAAACGGGACGATTTCAGCTTTCTCCATCGTCAACTTCCCATATTCATGTAGCCAGTATTTCCATTATCACCTGCATATGTGTGTTATGTCTCTCAACTTATTCGATACGCAAGAAGCTTGTTCTGCGTATGATCAGTTTTTTTGATCGAGGCAAGCTACTTACAGACAAGTTGTTGCAGGGGTTCAACAGTCACGTTTAAAGCAGCATTTCGTAAATTATATGGTCGTTTATAACAATTTAGTTTACCCATGACTACCATTGAGTCAAATGCTGTCTGATTGTTTTATAGCCATTGTTAAGCCGTTTCATACACTGATTTCACTACGGATTGTTCCGTTTATCTGATCAAGACTTTGGGATCACAGCGGGTGTGACCGGTCAACAGGGAATGCTTACTCCACCTAGGCACCTGATCCCACCTCTGGTGTGTCTCAGGGGACTCTTGTTTGTTTTCTACTTAGGATTTACGAGATTGATCATGTTCGTTATCTTTGCCTTTACACTTTTCAGTCAGTTTGTGTAATGTTTTGTATCTTTTGAAACCAAGGTCGTTTTGAGAAACGGATCATCCGATATTATCGGAGCTTTTTTCCAAAAATTCATAATCAAAAGTTAAGTTTCTATTTCAGAATTTATTGTCCGCTATAGAAGTCTCTTAACAGGTTACACAGCGACCAGGATGGAACTTCAGATTCCATTTGAATAAAGTACATTTACAGCGTATTACCTGATAGTATATCAAACTGTTCTTGTTACAGAAATACACTCAGATTAAAGTATTCGCGAACACCTCGTTCACCTCGTCCTTCTTAGCGATCGTCGATTAGTACTGTTTCATGACTTTATATTTATAACACCCGATTCTATAATTAACGAGGCAACAACCGATCGTGCCACCAGGATTTTCACTTCAATTGTTTAAGGTAAGAGTATTTATCATGATTATATTGGTTTGTCCCTCCTTTGTGTTAATAACATCGTGGTTTCAGACCACAAGTCCTTATTCACACTTGCAAGGTCAGTATATTTAAGACAGTAGTCACTACTCAAGATTATTGGGGTCAATATTACTGACAAGATTACATGCAGAATGATAAAAGTGTGTTGTATAATAATAAAAAAAATAAATCTGTTGTACATCAAACACATTGTGATCACTATATTCTGATCCAGATGAGACGCTACTTACTTGAAATCTATCAGGTGTTTAATCATTAACACTCTTACACTCATCATCGTTGAAGGACAAGTTGATACACATATTAACCGTTATGTATCACACAAAATGTTAATTTTGCAGTACATTAAAAATCATGCCATTTTAGATTAAGATCCATATATCTATAACACAGTTGTTAATATAATTTCTTCACTTTTTTTTTTTTTTTTTTTTTTGCTTAGACTCTGGTAGGGATGAAGTTACCACAGCCTCACATCATTTTCATAATCATGTTTTCCCAAAAGCCATCACTATGACAACGATATCATACTTTCCGTTTAAACCAGCCGAAAGCGCGTTGTCTCCATGTCACTTCAAGTCAGTATACTGAAGACCAGTAGTCACTACTCAAGATTATTGGGTCATATTTACTTGATCAAGATCATTCAGAATGATAACAATAACGACTTTTATCTACAGAGAACAATCTTAATGATCAAATTTTATGATTACTTTTTGTGTGTGTTATAAATAAAAAAATAAATCTGTTGTACATCAAACACACTTAATCAATCATATTTCTGAATCAAGATGAGGCGTTTACTTACTGTAGTTTTATTAGTGTGTTAATCACTAAACCTGCTCCTTATGTAGACTAAACACTCTTTCTTCATCATAAAATAAAGCGTAACACATATTCAACGTTTTGAATCACACAAAGCTAATTTTGTAGTACATTAAATTTCATGCCATTTTTAGATTAAGATCCATTAACTATAAATCACAGTTGCTATATGATTTCTTGATTTTTTTTTTTTTTTTTTTTTTTTTTTTTGCTTAGGCTCGAAGGATGAAAGGTGTTCCACTTGCCTCATCATCATTTTTTCATAATTCAGTTTTCCCAAAGCCATCACTATGGCAACGATCATCATACTTCCGTAACAGCCGAAGCGCCCGCTGTCCTCCATGTCAGGTTCCAGTATTATTTGGGCCTAAAACAGAAATATAAAAAGATATGCGAACATTCTCAAAAACTTTTCAAAACTGTATCAGAATTTAAAATAAACCATTTAAAATTGGTGTTTCTTTAAATATTTGTTTGTTGTACGTCCTTTTGAAATTTCATCACGTAATATTAAACTAGCAAATGCATATTTTAAAGAAATAAGAAAGGTGAAAACTTCCTGTGAAGCCAAAGATCTGTGTAACAACAAGTTAATACTACCGAGACAAAAAGCTTATCCATCTAAGAGAAACGATCAAAATATTAAATAGTAAGGGGCCTTATTTCTTTTCCCGATTTAATGAACAGAGTCAAAATTTCGAATTTTATATTATCATTACCTTATCCATGTGATGATACACCCCTTTCTTTGAATCCGGGAAGAGAAATTGTCTCTTTATATAAGAAGGTGGCTGAGACCCACACCAAGGAATTCTTATTCAGTTTATCTATTTCATACCAAGGGTATGCCGTGCGTGTGGGATTTTTTGGAGCGAGGCCGGCGCTGCCAGGGGTTGGTTTACGGTGGCTGTAGGCGAGTCTCGTTTGGTCATCATTCGGCAGGTTTCTGCGGGTCGCCAATGTTGATGACCTTGTTTTGTGATTACAGGTTTCACTGTTGTCACTGGGTCATGGTTCACCGATTTGTTTCTGCCTTTGTTGGGCTTGTCGTTTTCGTAACTGGATTTGCGGCGGGTTGACCCCGTTTTGCTTTGTTTCGACTTCGGATCCACGCAGGGTGTGGGGTCGCGGAGGATGCTTGCTCCTCCATGACACCTGATCCTGCCTTCGCTTTGTTCAAGGTCCGTGTTGCCCTACACTCGATTTTGTATGTGTTTTTGGGGGACTATTGATTTACGTTTAATACATTAATACTTCCCATTTTATATTTAACCACCGAAATACTGTATCTCTGCTGTGAATTGTCCCTGAGGATACTTGTGTTCGGTTATATATGCCATTATGAGTATAGAGAAGAAAATCAAAACGTATACTGGCTGGCACGTCGCCCAGTATAAAAAAGGTGGCCCACTCTGTTGGTTCTATCAGGGGCACAGGCTCAACAGATCAGTAGGTGTCCTCGGATTGTTCTACGGGACATCAAAAACATGTCATCATTGTGTCAGATGATAACCAGTAACCAG
>CAJDSM010026783.1:381-24069 GCA_903981925.1 Ostrea lurida | reverse complement strand
TTACAGAATTACATGGGGAGCGCCTATGACTTCAATGTCCAGAGTGTTTGACCTTTGCCTTTTTTACCCCAAATTCAGTAGGGAACATCTTCGTCCCAAGTGTAGTCCATGTTTGATATATGGTGACTCTAGGTGAAAACGACAATGCTATATATGGAACCCAGAAACCATATTGCTATTTCGATGTCCAGTGTGCTTGACCTTTGGACCCCTAATTTGACAAGGAACATCTTCGTCCAAAGATAGTCCATATGTTTGATATGGTGACTCTAGGTAGAAAGAAAAATGCTCAAGATCCCGGAAACCATATTATTACTTCAATGTCCAGTGTATTTGACCTTTGACCTCAAATTCAATAGGGGACATCTTAGTCCCAGGGGTAGTCCAAAGGTATGATATGGTAACTCTAGGTAGAGGATAATGCCCTATAGAGCTCGGAAATCATAATACTACTTCGATGTCTAGTGTGCTTGACTTTCGATAGGAAACATCTTCGACTCATGGGTAGTCCATATATATGATATGTGATTCTAGGTAGAAAGAATATACTCTAGAGCCCGGAAGCCTTTGCATCTACAGATGGATGGACAGGCAACCCGATTTCAGTATAACACCCCACTCCCCCAACTTTAATGTTGCGCGGGGGTATAATTATGATAAAAGTCGCCCTAATCATTCCAAATACCAATTAGTTTCAAATTAAAATATCAATATCATTAAAGAAGATGCTTTTCAAATGTTTTACATATAAACACTATGTACCAAGTTTGGTTTGTACGTCCCTTACGGCCTTCCTGCTCTACATCACTATGCATTTAGTTTTTTAAATTCCTCACCTTTAGCCAGCCTCCGTGGCCCTAGGGGTACAAGAGTCTTGAAATTTACAATTGATGTGCCCCTTGTCTCAAAAATGCTTCATACCAAATTTGAATAGATATCAAGAAGTTAAAAATGTTCAATTGTTAACGCACGAAGGTCGATGACGGACGAAGACCAGTTGCAATAGGTCACCTGAGTTTACTCATTGTGTTCCTTTGTTAGCTGACCTGTTTTAATGTAGATCTTTGAGGCAGAATTCATTCAAAAGCTTCTACATGATGAGAAGACTAGAAATAAAATACACCATGGTCTTCCACGTTTGCTTCGTACTTGGATATTTTGTTGAACATAAATGACAAACTAACAACTCAACTTTATGACAATTGGACGTTTTCAGTCTCCCCATCGTCAACTCCTCATATTTAAGCAGCAACATTCTTCTTCACCTACATATGGTGTGTATTTCTCTCAACTTATTCGATATACTATAGATTTTGTTCTGCATATGACCAGTTTTGGAACTGAGGCAAAATACTTACAAACAAGTTATTGTTGCAGTGCTTTCAACACTCATATTTAAAGACAGCATTTTGCAAATTCTATGGTCGTGAAAACAATCTAATTTGCCCATACAATCTACCATTTGGTTAAATGCTGTCCAACGTTTTTCATAACAATTGTTAATCCGTTTTCCATACACCGATTTTGACTACGGATTACTCCGTTTACCTGATCAAGACAATGGGCTCACGGTGGGTTGTGACCAGTCAACAGATGCTTATTCCTCCTAGGTACCTGATCCCCCATCTCTGATGTGTTTAGGGGTCCGTGTTTGCCCAACTATTCATTAGCTTTTTATTTGAGAGTTGAGACTTGCAAGATTGATCACTATTCGTTATTTTTGTTTTTTTCATCCGCACGGGCGGACAGTCAGACAGAAAGACATCGTCAGTCCATAGACCCGAATTGCTTTGTATTCCGGCCAAAAAGAAGTATGATTTCTAGTATTTTATTAAGTTGTTCTATTATCTTTATTGATGAATAACAGACTGGACTCCGCGAATGACTGATTGATTAATTATTTATCGTTTTACGTTCCACTCGAGAATGTAGACTAGAAGTGCTATAAAATTTAGGCCTATGCTCGGCACTCAGCCTTTGAGGTCCGTGGGAGGGATCTGTATCGTGCCACACCTACTGTGACACGGGACCGCGGTTTTAGCGGTCTTGTCCAAAGGACCGCCCCGTTCAGTCGCCTCTTGCGACACGCAAGGGGGTGCTGAAGACCTATTCGAACCCGGATCCCCAAAAGATCATACATCCGCGGAAGACAAATCCAATTTTATCTTGCCTACTCATGAAAAAACATCAATATCTAACAAACGAAGCAATTTGATCTCGCATGGAGTTACATGTATGATAAATAGGTTTATCATTCTAGGTAAAGAAATTTGCCTTTCTTCGATTCTTTTCTTTTTATAAATACTTTTTTTTCCCTGACGTTCTAAAAATGAGTAAATTTTTTGCAGAAGTAAAATTATCATGTTTAACGATAGGGAATGCTTACTCCTGCTACGCACCTGATCCCATCTCTGGTGTGATCATTGTGTCCATGTTTGCGCACTCTTCTTCACCTTTTCATGGATTTTAGTTTTACCATTCCGTTCCACATTGAAGCGAGTCTGCTCAGAAACTAGATGCAGTCTTACCGTATTTCTGTTAAGAGTGCTAGGAAGTTGATTGAACATCAAAGCTACTCCTATGTACATGCGGATAACTAGAGTTAATTCAACATACCTGGATATATAGCCAATCAGCTGGTCTAGCTTATATCTAGATACAACCAAGAACTAGGTAGTTGCTACGGAAACATCAACTGGTTAGAAACCATGGGCTGATTAAAATTATGCACTCATCAATACTTTTTATATGCCACAGCTTGCATAGAATTATTTCCAGTGCAGTGAACAGATGTGAACCTGTACACATTTAGCATTGATATGGCAAAGAATTTACAGTATAAAATGTAACATGATGCATATGCATAATATAATGTAATTTTCTCACATATCAAATACCTACATTCATAAAAGGGTGATAACTCTCACATACATAAAATTCGTTCCTTTATCATATCATGTATTGATTTATGTCCCATTTGAGAATTTTTCACTCATATGGAGATGTCACAATTGCCGTGAAGGGCTGCAAATTTAGGCCTGTGCTCAGCCCTTATGGCCTTTGAGCAGGGAGGGGTCTTTATATTGTGCCACACCTGCTGCAACACGGGGCCTGTTTTTGCAATCTCATCCAAAGGACCGCCCCATTTAGTTGCCTCTTATGACAAGCACAAGGTCACCCCTGTAAACGCGCGATCGTTAACGCGGAAGCGTCGGCAACGCAGATCCATTGAGTCATAGCCGAAGTTTGATAGCGGGTAATTTTTGATGTTATTTATGTATCAACGCTATATCTAGTGTAAATATTTGCACGATATTAGTGAGGAGGGGCATTATATGAGACCTACAATACAACTACAAGACGTTATTCCCACAACTGATGGTGTAATGTAATTTAATTGACCGATTTGGTTACAAAATATGGAATTTCTTACTGTTATGTCATCTATTTTTATCATGTTCCACTTTATTCCAAAATCATATTGATTTTACAAATCAAGATGATATAAACTTTATACACATTAACAAAAAAGTGTATTTATCAGGGTATATGAATATTTTTTTCATGAAAAATGTCAAGTAGAGGCAATCGGCAACGCAACAAAATTGTTTACAAAGCGATCGTACAATGCAAAGAAAGCGATCGTACAACTCAATAGATACAAGTGATTAGAAATGGTTGAAATCATTTTGATTTTGTGACTTGACAGACATTTAAGCACTGGTGCTTATTTCCAATAGGGTCCTTACGTTTAAAAACGACTATACATATTAAGAGTGACATATCCTATTATGTTGACAACAATTTGTTCTAATAGTTGTACGATCGCATGCACCTCAAGCACATTGGGTTGTACGATCGCTTATTATGTCGTTGCCGATCGCATAAATTCATCAGAGAGATGCAAATCAAATCGTTATTTCAAAAGTATGGGATATGATGTACACTTTAGAAGAAGATCAATTGCAACACTATAAGAGTGAGAATTCTCATCTATTTGAAAAATTCTTTTTCATCCAATAAAATGTGAAATTTTACTTATATATTAGTGGCATGGTACGTTTTAGTGGAAATATCAATGGAAATTGAAAGAAAACAGAAAATGAATTTGTTCTGCAATAAATGCAAAGTAAAACCATACTATGAAATCTTATCAATTGCCTCATAATCGCAAAATTCGTTAAACAAATATGGAAAATAAGATATTGCCATTTTTCCTCACCTCATCTCCCTGGAATACGAAAAATAAACAATCGCGTTGCCGATCGCTTCCGCGCGTTTACAGGGGTGAAGGTACAGAGTACCTATTCTAACTTGGATCCACATGGGGTAGGTTTCTGCATCAACATATGGCACATTTTACAATATCTGTCATTGATTTGTATTGAAATACAGCAATCACATCATAATTTGTACAGTATATAAAATCCTGTTACATTTAGGCACATAACATAATGCTTCTAAGTTAGGAATTGAACCCAGGATCTCTGACATGACAGTGCTCTACCAATCAAGCTAAAGTTCACCCACAAACCAGGAAGGCCATGTAACTTATCACATACATTGTGACCCCACCCATTTGGGAGGCAGACACCATGAAATTCTAAGCTTTTGTCTGGATTTCGCTCTACCCACAGATGCTATATACCAACATTGGTTGGAATTGGTTCTGCTGTTCAAGAGAAGCTAAAAATGTTTAATGTTTTTACCTCCCACAACAGACGCATGAAAATAGCTACAGGTCACTCAAATGACCTAAAAATTCATACAAAAGCCATACATGACAACAACATAACCTTTTATTCAATGCCCAAACACATTTCCATATTGTGACAACATGATTAAAGTATAACAACAAAAAAAGGAAAACAATGACAACAAAACAATAGGAAACAATGTCTACATAACTTGCAATAAGTAAAAATATCAGGTATAAAAATAAATCTACCCACCTGGGAAAATATAATATCTAATAAACATGGACTGGATATACAACATCTAGTACATATCTTCAAATGAAATACAATGTATGTTAATACAATGCATGTTTCACAATATGCTATTAAATGAAAATACTGTTCTAGCATCAGTTGGAATACAGCTGTATTCACCTTGAGGTATTTAAAAAAACAACAACAGCGAGTTTCTGTGGCATTTTCATAAACAGATAAAAGAGATGCTGGTATACTGTAGCATGCTTCAGACAGATTTCAATTATCAATTTCCTGGTACAATGACAAAACATATTAATACAAGAGACTAAAGGCCATATTCCTAACCAAAGCAAATGGATTTTCTCATGTGAATTTTAAGACCTCTTTGTAGTCCAACCCTAGCTCAAGGGGTTATGTATGAACTTGAATCTACAGAGCATGAGGATGCTTGCACATCAAAGTCTGGTGGTAATTCAAAAGATTTTCCATTTTCTAGGGCTGAAACGATATGTCCCCTTCTCGATATGATACATATAGCAATTCTTATGCCATGATTCAATATGATATAATTTACAGTAAAAACCAATGATAACTTTGAGGAAAAATTTAAATCAAATATTCACAGTAACAATTTTAGAAGAAAAAATGTTTCCAAACCGCCAAATGTTATGGCCTGTTGGCTCTGCAATTTAAACTGATCAAGTTCATTATTGTTTTTGTCAGACTCTAGGTTATTAACGTCTGGTCATCACCAGACGTCATCTTGTCTCTTGTGCATGTATAAATAAGTTCAGGTAAAGCTCAATGTATTTTACAAAACCTGATTTTAAAAAATGTATCGAATTGAATATTGAGCCAAAGAACTGAACATTTGTATTGAACAGTATCGTTGTTTCGTTGAATCGTTTCAGCCCTACAGTTTTCCTATGTTAAAATAAAGTTGATGCTGTGGTCTCGATCTGGCCCCGGGAAAATGGATATCTTCATTATACTTGCACAAGGAGACTTTCATCTCTTCTGATACAAAGGTCATTGTTACGATTTTAAAAACAGTTCCGGTCTATCCCTTCATTATCTCTCCTAGTTAAACATTCAACAAAACTGGATCCCCTTGGCCTATTAATTTTCATATTCTGCAGATCTATGAAGGCAAATTCTAATATTCAGAAGGAATATAAAACAAGAACACAAATGCTCCCAAAAAGTGCCCATACTGATGAAAGACTTTAGACAATACATGTTATATCAATTCTATAGGACTATTTTGGGCCCAACCTTCAACAAAAACCCAGGATTTGTGAAAATCTCAATTTTGATACATCCTTTTATTATATACCCATCAATAATCCAAGTGTTGATACTGTAAAATTCCCAGAGTGTGATCCGATTTTCTGGATCACAACAATGTCGTTTTCCGATTCCGTATCAGTATTCTCTGAAACTGATGACGTCACAATGCATCAACACGTTTTTGTGGAGAATGTCGACTGTGTCATAAAGAAAACTGCTTGTACACAACAAATATTTTCACGACATGTTTGTGTATTTTGATATAGGGCCTATATTTGGAACACATTATCTTATAAACGTCGATTTAACAAGATAGGTAAGGGGGTATATAATAAATTTATTATTACTACAGTAACTTGATCCAAAGAGTTGGATCACATCTCGTTGACAGGCGCGGATCATCGGATCGCGTCTCGTGTGATCTGATGATCCACGCCTGTCAACTCGACGTGATCTGACTCTTCGGATCAAGACTGTTAGTAATATAGGAATTCAACGTTCGACTAATAAAATTTAGTCGAATAGTCAATAAAATTTAGCAGACTTGTAATTTAGCTATTTCAGTGTCCTGTCATATCTGATATTGCCAGAAAAAATAGCACTTCCGGATAATTCAGTTTCATCTAAGAAATTTCGTTTCGCCTACAGGTTTACTTGTATCAAACTGCATAATCAATCTACAGACACAGCGGAAAATATTTTTGATATTAAAAACTCCGTATAAGAGGTTTGAGCGAAAAGTTACTTTCTTCCTAAATGTGTTAATATATAATATTACATGTACATGTACGACAGTACAATGTATGCTGTAACCGAATGCATGTGTTGGGTACTCAAAATGCCATAATTCTACATTAATTTTCGAATAGAGGGCCGCATATGTTCTTTAATTGTACTTAAGAATGATTTTCATTGGGTCTTACCTAACAGGAACTTTCAGTTAACTCACCACTAATAGGCGGTAATTTACACCTATGTGGATCCCGCTCTCTGTTATACACACTCTAGGTGTTTATCATATAAATTGGTGAAGAAACAAAATGTGTTAACGTCCCAAAAACATATATACAAAGTCGATGTGGTAGGGCAAACAAGGACCTCCCGACAAAAGCGATGGTTACATGGCAAAATTTCATTGAAGTTTCAATCTAATTTAATCTACTTTTTTGTACATGTGCATTTCATTGTTTGGTACATGTAAGGCCTAAATACGCGGTAAAAATACGTGAGAAAATTGTATTTAATACATGTATATATTAAGTGTATACAATGTACAAAGCAACTTCACCCTAACAGTGGATAAAAAAACCAACACTTTCGAATAATCTTCGACTAAAGCTATCGAATAATTGACTTAGAAATTTACTCATTTTACATCCCTAGTAGTAATAATATATATTTCTCCTTTTCCCAATTATGATCAAGTTTTATTACCACATCAGCAAAACTAACAGAAGTCTTTCAAAGAAGACAATAACCACTTTGATATTATTTACCCCCACCCCGATGCCAAAACCCTTATTCCGGGGTCATTGAAAATTGACCAATTTGCGAGCCGGGCTAAACTGTTCCTTCTAAACATCCATCTTAGTTTTCAATTTTAGCATTCAACGAGTTGTTAAATAGTTTCACAATCACACACCTTATATCCAGTTTGTCCCTGTTCTACACCCTAGGGTGGGTTATGAAATTTAATTTTTATTAGAGTAGACGTTTTTCCATACTCTAAATTGAATATGCATTGAGTATTCGAACAATGTATTATACGAGAAGATTTTTGAAAATTGGTCAATTGAAGGTTGCGCCCAAAGGGAGCAGAAATTTTAGAAAATTGGCATGATCATACTAGTACAAGTTCAATAAACAAAAGAGTTGGGGCCAGTTATCAGAAAGTTTAAAACATGTCAATATTTGGAAATGTAGAATTGGATGCGATGAACATCAAAAGTTCACCCTTCGGTGACGCCATGTGCATCTTCGTGTATATGCAGACAAACATATACTTTATTATTGGATCTATTGATTATACTCCATCCCGCTTTACTCGACAGTGCATTTTCTTACTCCGGGTACGATAGCACTTGGAAAAACGTCGTCTTCACTACTGTCTTGGCATAAACAGACGATCATTTCTCATCTCCCTGGCACTTTACACTTTGGCTTCATCCCTAAAAAAATAACAATAATGTCATACGGAAATCAACAACAGTGTTATTTCTATGTAGCAGTCAGCCGGTTTGATTCTCCAGTGGCCAAGATAGCTCGGTTAGGTACCTTGACTAGGATTCAGGGGGCCGGTTCGAAATCCACCGGTCTGGTCCGTTGCATTTCTCCCTTTCCTGTTAGTTACCACATTAAAAACAGGAGAGTTCTTGATACCATCTATAAGCCAGTTTCCAAATGCTTCATATAATTTTTTCCCCACTTTATTCATCGTTAATTCTTTCTTAGAGCAACACTTTTAGCCTTCCATTGTAGAAAACGTCAGTTCCCAATCAAACAATCACCCGATACTGGGAATCAGTTAAATCATGGTGCCAATTTTCATGGTTAACAGGTGTAGGGTTGGTGATACCTTCTATAAGCGTTTCGTCATCCACCATTGAACAAGCAATATTTTCTAAAACGTACAATTTTTCGTAAATTAAAAAACTCATAATCTAAAAATCTCCTATTGCTTACAGTGTCAAACATGCAGTGATTTAGTCGTTGTGACGACACAATTCGAGATTGAGGGAATTCAAAGCCTCCAGCTAGAGGAGAAGTGCTTTCTTGTTTCATGATTACGGAGCGCAAGAGATGAAGTCATTCACACAGGATATGGTGTAACCAATCATGCCTGGCTATAGACTATTGATACTGGATAGTTTGTTGTATGGGGTAGAGAGCTATTGGAACTGGAATATTTGTTCAGTGTTGTAACAATGCTGCCATGTCTGTAAGACAGCTGGAACTGAAAGTTTGTGTTTATGGTGTAACAATCCTGCCAGTGTCTGTCACGATATTGAACTGGAATGTGTTGTTTATGGGTGTATCACAATTCTGCTCATGTCTAGTACGAACTACTGAAACTGGAATAGTTGTTTATGGTGTAACAAGTCTTGCCATGTCTGTACGCTTACTTGAACTAGGAAAGTTTGTTTATGGTGTTAAACAATTTTTCTGCCATGGTCTTAAGAGCTACTGAACCTGGGATAGTTTGTTTAGTTGTGATTTGTAACCAATCTGCCATGTCGTAAGCTACTGAACTGGAATAGTTGTTAAGCTATGAACTGGATAGTTTGTTTATGGGTAAGGACTATTGAACTGGAATAGTTTGTTAAGTATTGAACTTGAATAGTTTGTTTATGGGGTAAGGACCTATTGAACTGAATAGTTTTGTTTATGGTTGTAACAATCTGCCACTGTCTGTAAGAATACCTTTACAAACTGAAATAGTTTTGTTTTTAAATAGATATTAAAAAAGTATGTTATTGCAACTGGATCAGGTGGTAATTTAACTAAAAAGCCCATAAATCTGTGAAACTGTTTACTCGTTTCTGGCCGGAGAGTCGTGCTGGCAAATTATTCACTGGGAAATGAATTTTTTCCAGAGGTTTGTGTATGCGTATGGTTCTCTTTAGCTGGAATTATTGAAGATGGTGTGTGCAATTCAAAGGGAGGTGTTCATTTTTTTGAGGTTTCTGTGGAGTTCTTGTGGTTTGTCAGTAGTTGGAAGATGATGAATCACTTCGGATGAGAATTTCTTCTATGTGAGTCTTTGACAAACATCTTTGAGGCAATATAATTTCTTACATGGATTGCATGCAGTAACACGCAAGTGTGTGTCATATCTTTGATTTTTGTTTTTTTCCTGGATTGGTCCCTTTTTATTAAACCTTTAGCCATATTTCTGATATAAGTCCTCAGATATTATGTATTATACATGCTTTTTCATTCTGTTCCATGATTTATGTTTGGCTTCCAGTTGTTTTTGGCGAGTTAGTGTGTCCTGTATTGTGTCGCGGTTTGTGACGAATTCGAATTGTTCAGCATATTGCATTGTGACGTGGTGGCAAACACAGTTATAGTTGATTGACAGCTCTTGATACGGCGAAATGTCGAATATGCGATCTCTGACGTAATTTCCGGTTTCTTTGATGTATTTGAATTTGAAACACTTTTTACTGTAATAGCATAACCACTGAAGTACTGTTTTGCAGTCCAAAGTTGGTGTTATCCAATGGGTTTCTAGGTGGTAGTACTTTCGAATGTTCCTAGCTATTTCTAACAACATGGTATACAGTTAAAATAACCTCCTATCTCGAAGTTGGGAGGACTTCGAAAAAACTTCGAGATATCCGGGGGCTTCAAGATACCAAATTCGATTTCACATTTTTTTTTGTTTTGGACGGAGGATATTGATGAACTCGGCTAAGCTCGCGTTAGGTCGTAATTGGCGGCGGACCTTAAAAAAGTTGTACTGAGTACCCAGAAGCTGTTAAACTAATTATTGCAACCCGTGGTCTTATTCGCTGGGGGTTGGGTAGTATGAAGGCGAGCGTTGTTACTTATTGACTGTAGTCTGTATTCCGATATTACTTTTGTTTTATTGATCTCTTGATGTTGTGTATAGTTATTCTATCAGGCCTGGGTTTGTGTGTGGTTTGGTGTCTAGGTGGGCGTGATTGGTGTATTGCTTGTTGACTTGTGAGATTTGGGCTATTGTGGTGTCATGGTGTATATATACGAGGACCGTGAGAGTATATGTTAATTGGTATCTGCTACTATTCTTGAGGGATGAATTAACGCAGGTTGCTTAAATTAGGGAGCTGGATTTGGGGGACCTTTGTGAATAATATTGTTTGTGTAAGAGAGTAACTGGGTTTTTGAGCATTTTTAAAGTCCTGGCTGGTGTGATTCTCGTTTGGTTTTTTGTGGTGTGGTTTTAAATTTTGGGCGTGTTGTCTCGAGATTATGTAGGAGTTTTTGTATTTATTATGCTAGTTTTTTATTTTATAGGGTAAAAATTAGCTTTTTTGGCCGGGACCGGGATTTGGTGCGTCGGCGTCTTTTACGGTGCTCTGTTTAGCATAAATGCGGTCGGTGGGTTTGTATTTCTCAGGATAGATCCTTTTTGTGTCTGAGATACAAGGTATGTTTGGAGTTGTGTGTATTGTTTTTGACTTTATTGTTATTGGTTTATTATTTCTAATAGGTCCGCTTTGTGTTTCCTTGAGTGATTTTACTGAGAGTGGGGGCAAGTGTATAGTTAGATTTGTTGTGTTTTATATGACTAAGTTATGTCGTGTCCTTAGTTAAGTGTTGTTTAGTTTCGGTGTATCTTGTTTTTGCGGGTTTTATAGTATGTTTTTTACATTGAAATTTTTTGTTTGGATGTCTATCTTGGGTTTTGAGGTTGTTCTCCAAAATATTGTCTTATTTATTCTCTCGTTTTTTTGTGTTTTATTGATTATATAATCAGGTAAGGTCCGGATGATTTAAGTTTATTTTTTGATCTAAGCTAGAGTCTACTAGAAAGTAAGGGTATGGTTGGTTCAGTATACTTGTTCCGCGTTTGTTGTTGATAGAGAGTATCTTTCTATCTTGTTAGTTGTTATTTTTGTTGTGGGGATGGTTTATTGGTTGGTTGTGGTTTTGGTGTTACGTGACCTATGTGTCATTTGGGATAGGCTGATTGCTTGGGAAGTAGGAGTTTGTTTTTGGACGGAATGTAGTTAATAATTTTCTAGGCTAAAGGGATTAGGTGCGTGATCTTTTTAGGTAAGCTGCTAAGTATTTCTAAAATTTATTAACAGAAGTGTAATATTTTTCTGATTTCATTGGGTTTTATTTGTTGGCTTGGATTTTCGGGTTGTAAAGGATCGCTTAGGATTGTTGGATAAGAGTTTGTTTTTTGTAATGTAAATATTTATGGTTGTGGATGCTTGGGCATCTGTTGGGTCTGTGTGTTATGAGAGTTTGTCGGAAAGGTATTTCGCCTTGATTGTACATGGGTTTATTTTAGTGTGAGTGTTTTGGCGGCAGGAAGATGGGATTTCTATTGTCAGGAAGTTGTTAGGGTGGAATCTGGTGTGTTGAAACCGATTTTTGAATTAATTTTGCGTTTAGACGATGACAATATTTGATATTGTTTTATGTGATGTCCTGTGCGATAAGCTTGTTTTTGTCGTCGATATTGAGAATGTGTGGGTGGAATGTAATTCATATGGTTACTCTCTCCACCATTAATTTAATGGTTTCAATTCAGGCTTGGTTGTTATTGGGAGAATTCACGCAGTATCGAGGGATTGGTCATGTTATGAATAGTGATGGCATAGTTCTTTGTGCACTTATTTAGTGCCCGAGACTGGGTTACCTTGTTGCTGTGGGGCAGGTTTAGTATTTTCCTAGGTATATGAGAGAGTTGCAGAAGCATTGGTCGGGTTGGTTAAGGAGGGTTGGCGGCGTAATATGATATTAGATGGTAGTTGAGGTGTTCCGTAGCGTGGGTAACCCGGAGACCTCGACGGGCGCGGTGAATATTTTTACCCCCGGACCGCTAAAGAGCACTTTGATTTGATATGTTTAGGAAGGAGAAAAATCGTACTCTTTCTTGGATAAAAATTATTCCTAAGTCCATGAATTCTGTTAGTTATACTGTTGCCAATCATGTTGATATGTTTGCAACTCGAAACAAAATTCAATAGAAATTCTATAGTTAGATGATAATAATCAGTCGGTGTAAGAATGATTTTATTGTTGGAGTTTATTAATGTTAATGTGTTCGCCTTACTATTAAAATAAATTTAAAAATAAATAAAATGTATTTCCTACCTACCTAACCCTAATTTTTCTTCTGGTATTGTTAGCGGAATACACAACTATTATTTTGCCTTAAGTTGGAAGGGAGAAAAAGGGTATAACCCAGGGAGGTATAGAGGATTTTCTGTAGTATAAAGTGCTTTTAGGATGCTAGTATTGCTGTCAGTGTGGTATTGACATTACAGGGGAGGAGACGTCTGCTGTGACCACAATTACTGTTAGTGCAGGGAACTATTCATTCAATTTTAGAGTTTTTCTAGGAAAGTCTTGGCGTCTTTAATGAAATGTATGTTGATCATTTTTGAGCTAGGGTTTCAGGAAAATTAAATCTACTGTGGCTGGATAGCTTGGTTGGACACCTCATTGCAGCCTGGATTTACCGTTGTTTATGTATTTCAGAATCATATAAAATACAGGTATCACGTACTTGTTTAATTCTGAAGTTTGCTAAAATTTGCAATTGTATCTTTGTGGAATTAGATGTTTGGACTTTTTTGTAGGAATTCGTTGATGGTTTTAATTAATCAGGCCTGGCTTATCGTAACAAGAGGCCCAAGGGCCACATCGCTCACCTGTGAGCACAACTGAGTTCACTAAGAAGAGGCAGTAGTTTGAGGATTAGAATGTACCACTGGGACCTAGATCTACCTATGCGGGTGGAGGTATTATGCTGAACCAACTAATCTACTCATATTCGGAAGCTTCAGGTAAACCATCCACTTTCTGGTTCACATGAAAAAGAATTTTTTTTAAAGAATTTCTCTATATATCGGCATTTAAACTTTTTGATCCCCCTTATTGGGGCCCCATGCGTTTACCCAATGCAGGAATTTGACTTTCCGGTTATTTTTCATTAAATTTTCCTGCTTTGATTATGATACAGATGGTAACTTCTCAGTTATATAATTATATGTTGCAGACATGAAATTTTCACAAAAGTTTGTACAACCCTCATATTGTAAGCCAAGCCTTCGGTATGAACTGGTAAATGGAAGTATACCTGCTGTGTTAAAGTGTGCTACATTATGCATTGTTCAATTGATTGTAGTAATAATGGTGCCGAATGCATCGTCACGTTTGGTATCTTTGCAATGCGAGGGATTTTTGATTTTATTTTTTTATTAAAATTCCTGCTTGCATATTAGAGATACACGGGTGGTACTTCAGTGCAATTATGTATTATTGCTTGCATACATGAAATATTACACAGTGCAACCCTCAATAATTGTAAGCCATATTGGTATTAGAGGTAAATGAATATACCTTGACTGTGTTTAAAGTGTGCTAGTTATCGCATTTAATTGTATTGTTAATGAATAATGAGTGCCTTAAAATTGCATCGACGTGGTACTTTTGCAATGCAGGATTCATATTTAATGATAAAAATTATCCTTCTTTGACTAATAAACATTATTTCAATAGAAATATTCCTGCTTTGCACTTCATGATACCGATCAGAGAAGTACTTCTTACAGTTATTTATAATCTATTGTTGCAGACAGTGAAATTTTACAAAAGTTTGTACAACCCTCCAATATACTTGTAAGCCAAAGCAATATTTGAATATGAGGTACAATTTGGAATATACACTGTGTGTTAAAGTGTGCCTAATTAGCATGTTAATTGTATTTGTAATATAAATGAGTGCCTTAATGTGCATCGTCACGTGGTATCTTTGCACTGCGGGATTTTGAATTTTTATTTTTCTATTTAAATATGTTACCTGGCTTGCTGTTTGGCATATGTAGGATCAACCACAGGGTGGGTGTCGGCGCCTTAGTTGATGGATATCTTGCTCAATTGGATTATTATGTGTTTAATGCATGGTCTAGTTGATCAATGATTTTATACACTTAGGTTTGTACACTTGACGCCCTTGCGAATATATTGGGTAAGCGCAATTGGGGTTTGGTGAGTTAGTTGAGGAGTGACCAGAAATGGAATCATACCTGTGTGTTAAAGTTGTGCTAGTTTTGCATGTTAATTGGATTGTAATTAGTAAAATGGGTGCCTTAAGTGTTGCATCGTGGCAAGACGTTTGGTATACTTTTGCAATGCAGGAATTTCAATTATAATATGATTTTATCTTTTTGTCGATTCAACATTATTTCATTAGAGACTAGTTCCGTGCTTTGCATGTCTGGGATACACGATTCGTTTATTTCTTTCTTCAGTATTAATTATTGTTGCATGCATGAATATTATAAACATAGTTTTAATTGTACACAGCCCTCTGACGACTTGTTGTAAACCAAGCCAGTTATCTCATTGTGGTTATCTGAAATAAAAATTGAGACCTGATTACTTGTGTGTATAAAATGATTGATGCACAAGTTTCATTTTATGTTAGTTTTTGCTGTTTTTGTCGCGTGAGATTTTGATGATTTGGTGTCCCTATTTGGAAATAAAACGCAATCTATCTATCTGGATTCTATCGGGTCATTTGTCCGGGAGTTATGGAATTGAAAACAAACTTGAATCTCCTCCATATCAGGAAGCTTCCATATAAATTTCAGCATTTGCCTGGCCGCAGCTAGCGTTCTTGAGAAGAAGATTATGTTAAAGATTATTGCCGTGCTTATGATAATTCATACCTCGTAAAACTGATGTGATGAATCACACAACTATGGGGTGGACCCTGAAAACAGCATTGGCAGTTTCGCCACTCCACAGGGGTGGTCAATGGATGGTTCGATAACAATACTTTCAATCTGCTCTCTTTGGATCAGGAGCTGTCCATGATATTAGGTATTGTGGTTCAGCTTTTTTTCTGGCCTAGCTGGTTCTCCGAGAAGAAGACTCGTTGTTGGGAAAGATTCCCTATATAGGATCAGGTTGGTGGGGTGTAAAATAGCTTCTGTATCCCCTAATCTTGATATGTATTGAGGTTGGAGGTGGTCGCCGCAGATTTTGTTATCCCGGAGAGGACGGTCAATTTTGTTATGATGATTTAGGTTTGTAATCATAAACTTTGAATCTTCCATTCATTTATTACTCTGTGGTAAAGTGATGGTCATGTCGCATTCTAATTTTACTTTTCTCTAGCGTGTCCTAGGATTACCTTAAACGAATTGTCTGGTATGTGCGTATTGACCGAAGAGATTATTTTAGTTAAGTTGATTTTTATCCCGCTTAGCTAGTCAGCCTTATTTGTACATTCACAGCTTTATGATCCTGGTTCCTAGTTGGGAGAGGCCCCAGTTCCATCTACCCCCTATTGGGTTGTGGGATTACGGGTCTATGGTGATGTGAAACAATTTACCTCTTGTGATAAGTCTTCGCTACTTCTTTATTTATCAGTAAGGAAGCTTTCATCTTATGTAAAATTTCAGCTTTTTCTGGGTATTCCCATTGGTTTCGTTTTATGAGTGGGATGATATTGAGAGATAATTTTATTTATATTACAGGCATTCCTCTAGATTTTGGAGCTGGCGCTATTTTCGTGGTGGGTTTATTTTGATATCGTCAGCCTCTATTTGATGAGGGCCTATGGTCCTTCATATTTGGTGATATATACTCAAGAGTAATTTGAAAAGCCCTCATTCACCTATAGCGGATGATGTGTTATACCAAAGGTTGCGCCGGTTGAAACTTTGGTCTCCCGAGGCGGTTCTTAAGAAGATGAGTTGCAAAAGTGAACCAGTTTACGAACAACGAACACGACAGGGACCTAACGGAAATCAAATTTCTAGGATCAGAAAAGCTCACTTGAGCCTTCCGCTCACGGTGAAGCTAAAAATAGGAATTCTCTGAGTGTAATTCTCGTTACTCTGTATTGTGGTGTTCAATTTGTTCTTTCATGTGTGCTGTCTGCTTAATGTAATTTACTTATGAGTGTTAATAATTAATTGATGGCCCCCTTTGTCGGTGGTTTATAATGATTGTGAATCAGCCGGCATTGTTTTGGGTTTTTGGATATTGCTTTTTATGGTACCCATTCTTCGCGTGATAGTTCCTGATTATTAGGTTTCCATCATTTTTTGTTATCTTAGGGGATGTTCATGCCATGTAGTTTACGTATGTGTGATAAGGGCAGTCCACCAACATCAAGTTTTTTTCCACCTTTAAGGACCATTTTTGGGTTTGTCCACATTTTCGGGGCTGATTATGGGAGGGTATGAAAGGTTTCGGAGTACTTATGATGTACGTCTTGCTATTGTTTTAAATTTCTGTTACACTATTATGTAGTTGGATGACTCTAAGATCTTTGACTTAACGTATTAGGTGGTCTAGTAAATACTAGCTTCTCATTGTTAGATTAAGGATTAGACTTATACGAGTCCCGATAACAAGTGTAAATTAAATGGTGCAATATTTACCCCATATTTATTCTTTAAGTTGTGATATGGTCGCCTTGGATACCGCGATTACTAATTGAGAGTTCTTGAAGGACCTTTTAATTGAATGGATCACTGTCTTGTAGATTTATTAGGTCTTAGATTCTCTTCTTGTATTTTTACTCGTAGTCCAATAAATTTTGAGGACTAAGCTCACCCAGTGATGAATGTGTTAATTTTGATAGCAAGTAAATAAATTATATATGGAAAAATTGTCCTAATCAAATTTCATTAAATGGAATTAGAGTATTGTTTGTTGGGTTTGTTCATAGCCAGAATCGACTCAGTTTGCGAATACCATCTCTGTGCCGTTTATCGACAAAATTTGACTAAGCACCTCCGCCTCCCCTTGGGAGTGATCGCAATCGTACCCATTTTGCATGTGAAACATGTTCTGTGCCAAAGCAGTACTGGGTTGGTCAATTTTCACGATATTGTTTGTTTCCATGTTTTGTCCTCTGGCAATTCGTCAAAGATGAAATTAACAAATTCTCGTTCAAGGTATTCGTGGCAATGCGAGAGTTACAGACCATTTTACTCATATACTCTATAAGTAAATTATCTGTATGGGCAAGTATAATACACGTTCTCAGAGAATAACCATACTGGGTACTAGTTGACCGATTGTGGTTCTAAACACCATATCTTATTCATAGAATTTTAGGTAGTAAGAATTTACATGTTTTTGCGCCCTATACATTCTGGAGAAGATGAAAGTGTGGTTATTTCTCTGTTAAGGTGACCTGGATCCAGGTGACTTCGGATTCGAGTTATTGTGTGACGGTTTTCGTGTGTGTGTTCGAAGATGGATAATTATTCTGGCCATACGCCGTGAAATCCAAAGGTCACAAGATTCAATCAATTGGGGCAGAAAATTATACATCTATTTGGGGTTATTTCCATCTTATACCACCATATATGGACGAGTCCTCTTTACACCCCCTCGGTGGTGTGTGCTGTGATTATGGCAAGGATCTTTGGGCGACGAACAATACACGTTTCTCTCTCACACTTCCGTGTCATATCGGATCCCTGTGAAATCTGGTTCCAATTATTTCTTTCGTCTTTTGTTCAGTGTGTCCAATATGCTCAAATTGGTACTGTTGTGTGACATACTCGATTGACTTTCATCTCTTACTGCTATCAATTACCGACCTGTTACATTTCTTCGCGCCAATATTGTTCTTGGACGTAGACCCTGCTCTTATACCTTCAGTATGCTCACTTCTAATTGCAATTGTGGCTGCTCACCAGTTGCCAGCTGTTGTGATCTCTGTGTGGTGGCTTGTACAATTCAATTGTGTTTGATATTGGTATGGATGACATGTGGTGTGGTGTGATTTTGTGGATCGCTTTCGTGAAAGTGTGGGGTGTTTTGGATTCTGATGGTTTTTCGGGTCGGTCCATACTTGGTGAATTTGCCATTGTTTGATTGAGCCGGTTTCCAGTCTCAGATCTCCGCGGTTGTTTTGTAGGTATAAGATGATTCTATACACGTTATGCCTGTTCTGTAGGTTTTTTTGGATCTGGAATTTTGCTCTTACGTAAGGTGGAAATTGGTGCTCTTCATATTTTGCTGTTTATCACACGAGCGCTATTTGTTTTCTGTGCTAACTTGGCCTGGTGGTGGAATTACGGTTTACTTAGTATAATCCGTTAAGAGTTTAGTTTGCATGTGTCCTGTGATCGGTGTTCGGACTTGATAATATATTGATGCGGGTTTTTAGGGGGTGTGCTTCTTGGTTTCCTCTTCTGTTATAACCTTCGTTGTGCCTAAAGAGTGATTTTTCTATAGTGCACATTTTATAGGAAGGTTGGGTCTTCTGATATGGGGTGAATTCAACTACGTAGATTAGTCTGCTGGCCTTCTTTGGTTGTTAGTGAATTGTGTCTCTGGCTTGATATATTTGATTTTTGGGGTGTGATCGTACCTGGTGTGTAGATGGTGTTTTTTTGCAATTTGTTGTAATCAGTTGATTGGTGCTATGTTAACATAGTGTGTACCACCATAATGCTCGCATCTTAGACTAAGTTATGGTATCTTGAGGTCCATATCTCAATATTGAGAATTGAAGTGACTTAGTGCGAGGAAATTCTTTCACTCTCGCTAAGGTAGTTGGTGTTGAAACGTTTTCATTGAGTATGTTGTGGTTGTAGTATTGAGTTTGGTGGTGATAAATTCAGTTTAATACATTATCTCGAAGGTGCTCATGTAAACAGACCGAAGATCGATTAACTGTCGTTTTCTTATCTCATTTCTGGTTTATAGGGCTCTCTCGCTCGAAGGTTATGTTCACCGTGGGTTTGTGGTGTTTTGATTTTTAAATATTTCTTCCTGTTTTCTAGTTGATTTTTGTTGTGCTTTACTCTCTCTCGTATTGCTCATTTCGCTCTGAAGCAATTCTATTGTGTTTCCCAATCTTATTAGTATTATTAGCGTTGTGGTGTAATACTTACTATGTGACTTAGTAATATGTCGTGGAATGGATAATTTTTTTGTTATTTTGGTACTTAGTGGATCGTACTTGTTGGTGGAATTTGGTTGGGTCTTTTTATCTTCGTATTTATTTGGTGACGCTCCCGTTGTGTAGTATTAGGATACTCTCTAATTAGGCTCGTATTATAGATCGTGTGAAGAGTGTGTGATTTTTTTTCTAGTTGTCTCCTACTTGAATGACAAACCGTTTTTTTAATGGTTCATATTTTAGTGGATTATATCATTAGCGTAAGGGAGATCGTGATTCGCAGCAAAAGATATATTCTGGTACCTACCTGGTTACTTTGTGATAGGCCTGAAGAGAGACTCAGTTTGTGATATCTATCCTATTGTTCGCTTATCACATGCATCTATAAGATGAAAAAGAAAAATTATTAATTTTATACATCCGTAGTAGGTCGGGTAAAAAAGATTTATATGAATTACAAAAAAATAACTACATTGAAAAATTGAGAATAGCTATAATATCACGGTTTTTCCTGATGAGCATATCTTAGATTTATGTATTTGTTATAGATTTGGTGCATTCATGAGTGGTGGTGACTTATAAACTCAGTGCAAAAAATATAGACGTGTATATCAAAGTAGATAAAGCTTTTTAAGTAGCAGTGTGTCGGTAATTTTTCATCCATTTGGTCCATAAGGATCCAAGGGAAAACGGAAGTTCTGAGTACGCTCCTACTGCCGTGCCTTACGAACGCCCAGGTGTCAGAGAGAGTCATGTCCTTAATGAAAAGAGACAAGGTTTCAAATACGTATAAATGAGAGGTAGCGTATAACCAAAACACTTCATTGTACAAAACAAAGATTTTGTTATTTTGCTTCATACAAAATACTGTGCTTGAAAATTCATTAATTTTTGCTACCGGTCGATGCGATGTTCAAAAATGGCGGAGGGCAGGACGGGAGGGTAAACCTCTAAAGCGCTTATTGCGTGTTACATGATGAACGTGATGTCGTTATGTTGTTAATATTTATCATAAATTGAATTTATGTATGGTTTGGTTCTAACATTGTATTTGACATTTTGTTGTGGATGGAAGAGATGTTTTCGAGAATTACTGGACAAGAAAAGTGGAGATTTATCATTGGTGGGCATTTACCAAGAAGTTCAGAAATGTCCTTTCCTTGACTGACCACAAACTTCCACAAGCTGGCTTGCAAATGACTTTTGGGCAATCATTTGAAAATTGCTTGAGAGCCATCGTCCTGTTGCTAGTAACGCTTGTGTCAAAACAAAGGATAGTATACTACTACATATGATCATATTGATGTGTGCTTGGTTGGAAGATTATTGTTGTTGCGTGTGTAAGCTCTATATCGCAAGTAATTGGTAGGTTTTTGATTTTTTGAATGACCTACCTAGTGAATCTGTACATTTTCTTCCTATAATTAGGGGAGCGAATGCATTGATATGATAAGGTTATACGATTTATTGGACAGGAGACTACACGTATTTGCGTTCGTGACACCTACACTCAATTTCAATAACTAAATAGCAACGTCTTAAGTATAAGCATGGAGTTTTATTCATAATCATCACAAATCATGAGGATTGTACTAAGCTAAAATCAATAATTCTGGCCTTAGTGTCAATATATTTGTATTCAACCCGTAATTCCCCCCTGTAAGAATTGAAACAGTTTCACTTTCCCGTAAATAAGAATAAAAAAAATAGTGTGTGGCTGCGCTATATATCCTTTTAATTATACCCTGTTTGATACGAGGTGACTAATAACTGATAATTAATAGATCTAATTTATAATAAGTTTAATCGAATGGTGTGAAATGTTGTTGGGTTCTTACATATAGATATGAATAAATTAACATCCCCATTGTCAACCTGTAGAACTTCCCTAAGCTAGGTACCTCAGAAATTTCATTCTTCCGTATCTTATATTGTCATCTTGATTATCTGAATAGGATCTGATTTCCAGCTATATGTGCATCTTTCTTTGTGTTGCAATACAGCCATGTTGAGAGTATCGGACTCCCAAATTTATGATCCTGTAAATAGTAGGGATACAAAAGGCGAAGTAACATGTTGTGATCAACGTTAATCATAATGCTCCATAAAAACATATTACAAACATCGTGAGCTGTAGTTGGCAACACGACCTCCGATTCAAAAGCTGAATGTGTAGGAGTCAGGTGCAAATGTTGGGAGTAAGTATCTGCTGCTGACCGGTTCACAACGCCGTGTAAGCCCTTAGTCGTGAGCGATTAAAAGTAAGTATAACGGGCATTACCTCGTATAGTGTTCAGATGTCGTAAGTAGGAACTAATGAACAGAATCTAACAAAGCGGAAGATATATATGAAACAATATCACGGTCAACTGATTGAGGCTTAATAGGTGTTATAATATATTTTGTAATCGAGCATGAATATTCAAAACATGGCTCATATTAAATAGCACCGTAGAATTTGCGAAATTGTACTTTAATAAAACGTGAGAATTCTGTTTAATTAAATCCCTTATGCAGCATAACTTTTTTGTTTTTGAGTTAGTTGGGGACTTCTGCTTTAAAATAGGGGTTCACGCATACGCATTGCATGCTCTTGACGTATCTGAATTCAACTGGAGATATACACACTCATAAGCATAGTGTATGATGTAGTGGCATGGGATATTACGTACATAGAAAGGAAGAGTTGACGATTTGCAAAAGTCAAAGTCATGGATATGGCCAATACAGAGACTAGATATCTCAGGTGCCAAGCTACGCCATATTGTTTTAATATGATTTGGACACTAGTACAGATTAGACATCAGCGAAGTATGATAATAAAAAACCCACCGAGACCCCCCCCCCCCCTGCCTCTATGAAATCCACATACACATCTGGAATGAATAGGTAGCAAGACGACTCGTGTGTGATCCAGTGGCTAGGGCAAGTCTGAGTCAACACTGTGTTAAAGATATACCGGGTACGTGCGATAAAGTCACAGTCAAAACTTGAACATTTTCTTTATAATTTCTTTTCAGGTGATGAAACAATAGACATTGAAATTTCTTCCGAAATTTTCATAATCGTTATCATTATCATGATAAGGAAAACTTACCAGGGTACAAGAGTCTTTTTGGATTGTTACTCATATTATGCATCAAATAAAATTAAAGCTTGGATTTTAAAATTTCGTATTTGCAAGCAAGACACCTTTTTTCTTTTCGGAAAAATGAAAAGAAAAAAAAAATCACCTAAAATAATATGGAGAGCCTTTCAATTTTATACGAGTATTTTAACGAGACCTCAGATGCTTGATTTACTAGATAGTTATGTGTTATTGTCCCAGTATAACTTACATACATGTACGCCATGTTGAATTTCTGGTGCAGTTGTAGTTTCATTACTCCAAATACCGCCACCAAGATTCCTTTACAATAGCACGGCTATATAGTCACCTTTAGTGAAGCCTTACCTATGGAGACGAAAGTAACGGTCAAAATCAGGGGAACAGTCTTCTGACCCATGTCCTTCGCTTTGTGTTTCGTCTGTTTCCATTTCTTATCTCAGTAGTTATATAAAGATTGACATGTAGTTGCATATGGAAGAAATACATTGGGAAGCACTAAACAAATCTTAAAAGCAATTCACATTTCAAGTCCACAATTTCTCAATCTTTATATTAGGTATTTTAGTAAAGGAATATTAATGTCCACTGAGTTACCCTTCAGTGTACGCCCTGCCCAATTCTTTCATAAATTCTTACTCGGATCCGACATATAGATTGATACAATCCCGAGGAAAGTTTATGAAAAAAGCAATTGACAAAGGTCGACGTTACTGACCCCAATAGTCCGAAATGCATTCCATTTTAGATAC
>CAJDSM010026780.1:0-35746 GCA_903981925.1 Ostrea lurida | reverse complement strand
CCTGGTGTTCAGAGGAGTGGATAATTAGTCCCATTGAAATGTACACAGTGCTTGGGATTGAATAGAATTTGACATTGACACTCAAATGGCTTCGTACATGGTAATTTGGCAGTCATAATTTTTTTGATGTTGAAATTTTGAAATGACAGGAGATTTTAACTTTTAGCGGGAGGGACGGGAGGGAGTCTCAAAATCAGGAGATTTTATCTCCCGCCGGGAGAATCACATGTATGATCCAGGTATATTTGAGATGAAGTGCCAATCGAATTGTATACTGTCATCAATTCCAGAATTTACAAGTTTTCCAAAAATCAAGACATGAAGGTTTGCAAAAAGAAGTGGATGTAGGCTATAGGCCTGTCCACTTATCTAAAGAGAATAGTTTGCCTTTACAATTACATTTCATTCCACGTCAACGGATGAAAAACATTTAAGGGAATAATCCGATTATGTGTACCACAATGCAAAATATCTTCATCATTAAATAAGAAATCAAAGTACATGAAATAAACACTCGAGCTACAATAATGCATGCTACATGTATGATGTACAGTTAGATAGAACGTTCTAAATCGTTAAAATAACAGATGTCCTCCGGACCCGGTTTAACGGATAGAATTCTACCCTATACTCGCTTCGTAGCAAAACGAAATTTATAAATACGGTCTGCATGGGCTATAAAATGAAATAGAAATGTTATAAATACCTGTAACTGAATTTAAACCACCGTTTATATGATATTTGCATTACAATTAAAGATTTCAATATAATATTGTCATGCTGACTTACTGACTTCCGGCAAAATGGCGTCAAATTTGAATCGTGACATTTCAAACAACTCGAGCGGACACATTTTTCTTGGGATTTTCTTCATTTAAAGGATTTACAAATATCAGAAAAGGTTTGTTACTAATAAATAAGACCTAATTTTATGCTCATTCTATCTAATAGCTGTGAAATTCATTTCGGAGTGGATCCACTCCGATTTGCTACATTGCGAGTATAGGGAAGGATTTCTAACTGTGATGAGGGGACCGAGTCACAGTTAGAATATTCTAACTAGATGTACAAGTGTGGTGTATATATCATCATCATGTTATGATCATAGTACTGCAAGCAGCTGTACAAGCGAGTAGAAATCTCGAAGATGATAATCATGCAAGTGAATGAACATCACTACACAATAATAAATGATGATAATGTAACTCGGTCTCCTATTGTTTGAATTTCTGTTAGTCATCATTATTCTCCTAGAAAAAAATCAATATTTTCAGAAGTATCCATGTAATCATTACATTTACCGTTTACTTTGGCTGGTATATCCCAACGCCCGACTTCTCCTCTGACTGGCTGGTTACGTAATTGTCTGAATGTGTCAAATTACTTAAAACCCGCGAAGAAACTGTGTCTCCTGCATAGAAATATATTTATTTATCTCAGTTGCCGCATCATTCTGTACTATTACTAGTGCTGCCCTCTAGCAGACGAAATTTATTGACAGGAAGTGCAACTTAAGGAAATGAACAGAATCAAGCTGTATATACTGATTGCATAATTTTCAATACGTATATTTTAAAGAACACATCTTTTATTTTTTTTTTGTGATAACTATTAATATTAGAGACAATATTATTCAGAACACTTAAATAAGTGTCGTCATTTTGTAACAATTTCAGAACGTAAATTTTATTAACCGTTTTTTGCCGGCAGAATTTTTTTTTTATTTACAATTAAAACAATAAGTAAAAGCTGTAAATATTTTATGAAACGTTACCATCTTTCACAAAGATGTTCTATATGAAGGTTATAATTTTTTGTTGAGAAAACAATTCTTACCCTTTTTCATGAACGGTGTCAGGTTGATTTGAATCCATTCCGTTTCGTATGTATACTTTCACTATGTCCTTGATTAATTTTTTTTAAAAATTATTATGGAATTTATATTAGAAAAGAAAACTTTCAACAGAGTAGATAAACTGGCAGTCGTGGTCATTAAGCATTATATTGACGGAGTTGCCGTTAGAGCAGAGACATATATAATATGTTATAGATATGTCTCTGGTACGTTAGAGTGAACCACAGGGACTCGTCATAAACTTTTTGTCTTATGAAAATTTGACACCGTCTATTCTATATTGTAATTACAGAATAGAGAGGGTCAATTCGTGACGAGCCACTGTGAGTGAACAAGACCGAGCTAGCGGATCCAACAATTTTCGCAGGGGGGAGGCGAATTTTTAAGACCCCTTCAAAAAAAAATAAAAAAATAAACAAATAAGAAGTGTTTCCGAGGGGGGAAAAATAACAAACAAACAGAACAAAAAACAATCAAACAAAACAGGAAACCTACATAGTGTATGTAATGAAAATAATGAAATTATCAAAAATCTCTATACGTATAACAAGGCGGTGAATATATCTTGAACAATCTCAATGACGTACAGGTTGTAGATTTAACATTTGAAAATATCTTGAAAAAACTACATTCCCCGCCCCCTAATTTCTGTGAAAACGAGAGGTTATTCATATTTGGTCTTTCTCGCCCCCTCGAACGAGGGATACAGATACAGATATAGTACAGATACAGATAGACCAAATATGAATAACCCCTCGTTTCCACAGAAATTATCCGCCCCCTTGTTGGTATGTTGTTGTTTTAAAGGGTATAGAGGTACCTATTTTCATGCAGATGCAGAAAAGCCAGACGAAATATTTAGAGCCACCACTCGCTTTGATATATATATTAATCCTAGAACCTATAGTGTTGACTACAGTACTGTCTGGCGTGTTTCATAGCAATTATTAGGCCGTCCACTCCATTTACATAGGAAACATAAGGCCGGGGCTCACAGCGAATGTGACCGGTCAGCAGAGGATGCTTACTCCTCATAGACGTGCACCTGGTCCCCATTTCTGGTGTGTCATACGTCTGCAATTTTTTTCTAAAATCCACGAGATACTGTAAATATCCCCGGGATAAATGATCTTAAGTATTTCCTTAAAATTGAACCAGAAATTATCCCAGGAGAAATTATACCCCAAGAGAATTTATCCCCAGGAGAAATTACCCCAGGAGAAATTGCTGAGAAAAGATTCCCTATGGAATTATGAGGACAATTCTTACAAGTAGAGCTTTGGCCAAGGAATTCATGTATTATCTCCATTTGGCCATGATGATCTCTCTCTCTCTCTCTCTCTCTCTCTCTCTCTCTCTCTCTCTCTCTCTCTCTCTCAGTAGATGATATACTTTTTTGAATAGTTGATAACAGTGATTAACTCTGCCATGGCCAGTCCCAAGCCCGTGCTGAGCAAAGAGGAGGGTTATGCGTAGGGCTATAGCAACCCTACCTGTAAAACAACAATGATTACAGAAACCTTAACCAGAGAATCGATTGAAGGGAGGAGGATGGATATGTTATCCGGGAAAGTGGAAAGATGACGGTTGCCAGCCCGAGAACAAGAGAAGGGGCATCACCTGGACGATGAAAGTCTAGACTTTGCGGATGATATTGCCTTACTATCTCATCGCCACAGAGACATCCAAGAACTTTTAAAAAACGATAGATATGAATAACACAGTCAAACAAATTGGGTTAAAGATCAACACCAATAAAACTATGATCACGAAAGTCAACCCCAAGAATGAAGAGACAGTCATCCTGAACACGGTCGACATCGAGGAAGTGAGTGAATTTGTGTACCTCGGAAGCAAGATCACCGCTGACGGCAACTCTGTAAAAGATGTACAAGCCAGAATACAAAAAGCAAGAGGGGCATTTGCTATGCTGAAGAACATTTGGAAATCCCCCGAGATCCAAACCAGCACCAAATAAAGATCTTCAAAAGTAATGTCCTTGGGGTATTACTGTATGGGGCAGAGTAATGGAAGACCACAAATACCATCATAAACCAACTAGATGTCTTCCAGACACGATGTCTCCGGCGGATTCTGTGAATATTCTGGCCACAAAATATCTCAAACAAAGAACTATACCAGAGAACCAACACCGTGCCTCTATCTCAGGCAATACAAAAGAAGAAATGTAAATGGATAGGACATGCTTGCAGGATGCACCCTGACTCCATCCCAAGGGTTGCTGTGCGATGGACACCACCAGGCAAGAGGAAGAGAGGCAGGCCAAAAGAGACTTGAAGAAGATCCACCGAGAAGGAGATGAAGAACAGAGGCTGGACATGGGGACAAATACAGCATTGGTCCCAAGACATCATTGGAAGTCTCTGGTGACAGCCTTATGTGCAAACCAGCACGATGAGGATTAAGTAAGTATGTTCATGATATTATGTAAATAGATGCACAATACAATTACATCATATACATGTATATCTACATACAAAATGGAATGTGTTTTGTACATTTGCTCTGTATTCACTTTTCATCTTTAGAATCACCAGAATTGACAAGTTGACAAGGCCTATACACAAAGGGGATGCAAGGGTCCCCCCTCCCCCTGCAAAAAAAAAAAATCACTATTAAAGTTGGATTTCATCCTGAACATTGACTATAATATATTCATTAGAATGTTGAATTTTTCAAAATTCTTAAAATGTATGTATCATAGTAATTCTGTCTTTAGTTTATTTAATTACTTTTAAATAATTAATACACACTGAAAAACAATACTGGAGGTTGTATCTGAGTTGTTTTTTTTTTGTTAATTATGTCACCCCCTCCCCTTCCTTTTATCTTGGTATATACAGACTGCCCCCGCTGGTATGGGGTCGCTTTTTAACTAATTATACTCACTGAAAAACAATATTGGGAGTTGTATCTGAGTTTGTTTTTTTATTTGTCACCCCCCCTCCCTTCCTTTTATCTTGGTATATACAGACCTGCCGCTGGTATGGGTCGCTTTTTTAACTAATTAATACCACCACGTGAAAAAATAATATTGGAGGTTGTATTTTTATGCTGTCAACTCCCTACCCCCGTCTTCCTTTTATCTTGGTATATACAGGAAGCAATTTTCATCAATCTGTTATATATCAATGGGTAGACAATTTGTCATGTCATTACATCAATGGATGATAAATTTATCGGCTGGAATTCATCCTCTAATAAATTTGTAATAATGAAATATTATGACATTTTCCCCACGTAGCCTAACTACAGAATAAAAAATATGCACTCACTTGCATGAGCGTTGTACATCAACAGATCACAGTTTTAGTATACGAAATATATGATTGGGTTAGAATTTTGAACGGAAATATATGAATGGTTATGGTTGAAAAAATTTATGGGGTGTGTTTTGAAAATCTCAGCGGGACGTCTTTACCTAAAAGTAGAGGTTGACCCCCCCCCCCCCCCTCCCCCTCGGGCTAAAACACCGCACTTCTCCACAGAAATCTGGGTACGGGCCAGCTTTTGAAATTAAACATACCCCTTTTGACTATCTTTGACCACTACGGTCTACTCCTTTTAATTTCTTTATTATTATGTACTTAACAAATCGCAAGAAATTGAATTAAGTCTCGCGCCCCTTGAAAATTTCGTCTCGACAGCAACTTATTTTACTATACATGTACTATTATCATCCTAAGCCGTGTGTTTCCGAAAGTTGTAAAGCAAGCCAAAGTAAGCTAGAAAGGGATAAGACAGACCCGAATTTCTATTTTTACTTTAAGATTAGGAGGAGAATGGGGGGGGGGGGAGATTTGTTTAACTACCAACCACAATGACTACACGTCCCTATTATTAAAATAAGACCCTTTTTAGTTTGATTGACGGGGCAAAGCTAATGAAGGTCTTATAGAAATTGGGAAAGGGGGGGGGATTGTAATAGATGTTACAGATAGCAATAAATTATGGAAACTATGAAACTAAAATCGAAATAAAAGATGGGGAGTAGATATTTTAAATTCAGTTACAAATAAAACTAATTTAATGAGGTAATCATGTCAAAGACGAATAGAGAAACCTTGAATTTTTTAATGCAGGGAGCCGGGATATACGCAAGACGAAACAACCGACCACCGCATTACGCGTGGCACCATTTCACAACATTCGGCAACACACGTGACCACACGGTCTTTTCCGTCGAGTCAACGAAAGAGGGCAGCTGAACACAAAATAGTGGTTGTCCATCTAAGACTCGATCCAAAATGGTAGGCCCCATCCTGATATTTTAAGAACTTTAAATGATAATCTAATGATTCTTCTATTTAAATCTGAAGTTTAATTGAGATATTTGTCGTAGTAGTCTTTGTAAACGTATCCTTCTGTTGTTCTAATTTGACACACCGGCCATGAGTGACGTATAACGGCCAGATTGAAGTTTGCTAAACACTACATACAATGTTCTTTATGTGTTGTTTTGTTATTATATTAGCACTATGTTACACGAATCTTTTTCGGATGTAAGACTACAGTACCCCCAAAAAGGCTACACTGATTTAAAGGCGTAATAAACAAAGAATGTTGAAACGTATTTTACGTAAATGGTACAAATTATGATAAGCATGAACTTTGTGTCTTTCCAAACGAAATGTGTCCCGTTTAAAATGAATCAATCTAGAATGTATCTGATGATTATAGAGTATGTATGTTTTAGGTGAAATTTACCGTAGATCTCTGTATTTTTAGGTGAACTTTACCGTAGACGAGATCCGTGCGATCATGGATCACAAACATAACATCCGTAACATGTCTGTGATCGCCCACGTCGATCATGGAAAGTCAACACTGACTGATTCCTTGGTTAGCAAAGCTGGTATCATCGCTTCAGCGAAAGCAGGAGAAACTAGATTTACAGACACCCGAAAGGACGAACAGGAGAGATGCATTACCATCAAGTCGACGTAAGGCCACCATTATTGTGTAGTGTTTCTCTTAAGTTATTGAATGTGTGTTTGTATTAATTCTTGTACTTTGATGACAATTTATTAGATCTCCAAAACTATTCTGTGAAAATTACTGCAAAGTATAAAGCTAAAATTGCCGCTTGGTTTTACAGTGTATCATACTAGTACACGCAAACTGCGGTTTGTTTTTCTCCAATTTTCAGAGATCCAAAATAGAGCAAATTAAATGAATGGTTATAATACTTTTCTAGTGCCATCTCTCTGTACTATGAATTGAAAAAAGATGATCTGCAGTACATTGTTGGCGAGAAGGACCCTGAAGGTCGTAATGATTTCTTGATCAACTTGATCGATTCCCCCGGCCACGTTGACTTCTCCTCTGAAGTGACAGCAGCCCTGCGTGTCACTGACGGAGCTCTTGTCGTCGTAGACTGCGTTTCAGGTAAATTGCCGTTGAATTTCTTTTTAGGTTAGAAATACTCAAGTGACTTATCGCTATTGGTTTTCCCTCATCATTGGGTGTTAACAATTGAATACTTTTAACCAGAGATTCTTTATCAAATTTGGTATGAGCATCTTTGAGACAAGAGGGACATGAACATTAAATTTTAAGGACACCTGGAGCCTGTTTCATCAAAGGTCGTAGACTTACGCCCTAATTTAAGGCTAGTCAGAGGGCTTACGCCAATATTTACTCGGGCGTCTTTTCTGACTAGGTGAGAAAGTTGGGCTTAACTTAAGGCCGGTGTAATGTTACGCTCTTTGATGAAACATAAATTGGTCTTAGATTTTGTGTTAGCCCGGGACTTACGCCTTGCGTAAAGTTGCGCTGGGCGTACGACCTTTGATGAAACAGGCTCCAGGGGCCTTGTGAGCAAGACAAAAATAACCAATTTTCTCAGAAACTGCACATCTTTTAGAACGTCTAAATTGATAGTGATGAAGAATAAGACCACAACCACAACAATTTTAGATCTCATGATCCCCAGGAGTAAAGGTTTTGATTCCAGGGTGGGACCACACTATGTATATTGTACAATATATTTAAAAATATCTACTTAGATCAGATGCTACTGATACTAAAAAGATGGATAGTTATAAAGACCAGATAAGATAGTCTTTTACCAAAATACTAAAAATAATGATCCCAGGGTAGGGGTTTTGTTTGTTGGGGAAGGGCCTAGATGACAGTTTTGCAAAACTTGCTGGTTTTGTTTTTGGATTTGCTAGTTCTGGCTCCTGCAACCACACATTCCAACATAGTAAATAATCCGATGACCATCACCTCAAATTCGCAGGAATTTCTTGTCTGGTTAAAGAGTATGAGTCAGAGACTATTGTTAGGACTTTCAAAAGTGGTTGATTTTGATGAGGACTGGTATATAAAGGAGTTTCAATAAACATTTTTGATACATAGATAGTGCACATATTAATAAGAAAATTGTAATAATAATTTTAAGTCGAGTGTAGGCATGATTTGTCTTCTAACTTCTTAGAATCATGTCGCACTTCAGAATAAGATTTCCCTGGCTTTTCAACCAGATTACACACTTTACTGTGTTGCAGGTGTATGTGTACAGACTGAGACCGTGTTGAGACAAGCTATTGGAGAGAGAATCAAGCCTGTCCTCTTCATGAACAAAATGGACTTGGCTTTGCTTACCCTTCAGCTGGAGGCAGAACCTCTGTACCAGGTCTTCCAGAGAATCATTGAGAACGTCAATGTCATCATTGCCACTTATGGAATAGAGGACAACCCCATGGGAGAAATCAATGTAAGTCTCTACAAACACAACAGCATGCCTTACCCGCTTGTTCCCTCCCCCCCCCCCCCCCCCCCCCAATTAAGCTAACCTGAACTATGAACTCATTTGAGCTTTAGGTTGTTAGATTTGCACGTATGATCTCTTGCTATGGCTCCGAGTTTCCATTAACACAAATCTTGGTGAAATTTACACATACAAAAATACTGTACACTCTACAAGCAATGTGATCAAAATGCTAATTTTTTTTAAAATTTCTGAGCCACTTGGGGCTAAATGATCAATATTTTTCAACTAATACTCGAGTGACAAAGCCTGTGGTCCTCTTGTTAACTAATACTCGAGTGACTAAAGCCTCTGGTCCTCTGTTAACGAATACTCGAGTGACTAAAGCCTCTGGTCCTCCTTGTTAACTAATGACTCGAGTGACTAAAGCCTGTGGTCCTCTTGTTTTCAAATTCCTCTCCAGAATAAGGCCATGTTAGTGATGATAGTGACTTTGATATTTGAAGTGTACTGATATAGGGGTTAGTGAAATTTTATCCATTATAATATATGGAGTTAGAATTTGTTTTGGGTTTAAAGAGGGTGAAGATAATTCAATGAACTGCAAGATCAAGGTGAGCATTGCTCACAATGTAAAAACCCGATGGGCCACAAATTTCACATTAAATCATAGTATTTGAAATAATATATAAATGCCATATGGTATGTTGTAGGTTGACCCCAAAAAGGGAACAGTAGGATTTGGAGCTGGTCTTCATGGATGGGCTTTCACCTTGAAAGACTTTGGCGCCATGTACAGCAAGAAATTTGGCATTGCGGAAGACAAACTCATGAGGAAACTGTGGGGGGACAACTTCTACAACGAGAAGGAAAAGAAATGGTCCGGTGATAGTAATGCCGGAGATCGAGGATTTGTCAAATACATCCTGACCCCCATCTACCATGTCTTCAACACCTGCATGAAGCAGCCAAAGGAAAAAGCTCTTGCCCTAGCGGAGAAAATGGGAGTTAAACTTGCAGTGGAGGATAAAGATTTGGAGGAGAAACAGCTGTTGAAGGTTGTCATGAGGAAGTGGCTGCCAGCTGGAGATGCCATGTTGCAGATGATCGTCATTCACCTTCCCTCACCTGTCACCGCTCAGCGTTACAGAATGGAGAACCTGTACGAAGGACCTACAGATGATGAAGCTGCCCTTGGTGAGGATGCAGGATTATATTTACAGTTGAAAATTATTTGAATAAATGCAGAGATATGAATGAAATTGAAATTTTTAACAGAATGACTTTGTATGAATCAGGTTGACTCGTTTTGATTCCTTTTAAAAATGTGTGGCAAATTGACATTTACTATCCCTATGTACTTTAAAATGTTTGACTTGATGACCTATACATTGCCATCTGAACTACGTTTAGAAAATTCGATATTAGCAATATTAGAGGGGTTCCAATGTTTTTGAACTTTTTGAGTTGCAAGAGTTCTTATGACTATGGGACTGAATTCAGAGAGAGTGGGTCACACATTTTCAATATAACTTGAAACACATTTGATGCTGATTTACACTGTTCCTGGGGGACATTTTGGTGACCTGTTATGTTTTACATCAAGACCCATCATATGCAGACATTGTTTTCTTGTGACCTTGAAATTGACCTCTGAGCTACATAGAAAATTATTCATTAAATTTGAGTTTCACTTTGTTGTAAACTAGGGGTTAAACTTGATACTTTTAATTTTTTAGCTGTCAAGTCGTGTAACCCCAAGGGACCTCTCATGATGTACATCTCCAAGATGGTACCCACCTCTGACAAGGGTAGATTCTACGCTTTTGGACGTGTTTTCTCTGGTACAGTTGGCACTGGAATGAAGGCCCGTATCATGGGGCCTAATTATACCCCAGGAAAGAAGGAAGACTTGTATGAGAAGTCAATCCAGAGGTATGGATTTAATGTGAAAGTTGTTATCAAAAATTGTATGAGAAAGGATTACTTGTTTGAATAAGCAACAATTAAAAATGAGAAATTTACAAACATTTCTTAATTGTAATCCCATGAGCTAGCTTGGGGTCAGATTTGGTCGAGTGTAAAAATGTTCTGTTGAAGAACTAGGTCAGAGTTGTTCAGTTGAGTTTTGTGACTTCCTCTTCATTTAAGAAATGACTGTTATAATTTTCAAGTTTACCGGAGATTGAACTGATGTTGCCTATTTGCAAACTATATAATCCGCATAGCGGATTATGTTTGCAAATAGGCAACATCGGTTCAATCTCCGGTAAATCTGAAAATTATAACAGCCATTTCTTATAATTAAATTTCCGACTATTTTGAAGTCGTAAACTTGATTTCAAAGCTCTGAATAACAAAATAAATGTCGCAGTTTATGTCGTAGGAATTTAGCTTCAACCGAGGTCATAATAACGAATCGATCATTTGTCTGACGTATAGAATTGTGACGTACGAAGTTCAATCTATACGGTATGAACCGTAAAATTAGGGTTTACACAGATATAAACCTGAAAAATTGTAATAGAACAGATAGGGAGACCGTGTGCAAAATTTAATTATTGAAAGATGGACTTCATTGAAAAATTTCTTGTTCCCCAATATGTTGATTTGGATTGTGCGATGATTTTCCCCCAATCGAAATGAGATTGGTTTAGCTTTTGAAATGAATCAATATTTTGTGAAAAATGTATTTAAGTGACAGTGTTGAATGAATGTAAAATTTGACATTTGTAGAACCATTCTTATGATGGGACGTTACATTGAGCCTATTGAGGATGTCCCCTGTGGTAACATCTGTGGTCTGGTCGGTGTTGACCAGTACCTCATCAAGACTGGAACCATCTCTACATTTAAGGATGCCCATAACATGAGAGTGATGAAATTCAGTGTCAGTCCTGTTGTCCGAGTGGCTGTGGAATGCAAAAACCCAGCTGAGCTCCCCAAGTTAGTGGAGGGCCTTAAACGACTCGCCAAATCCGATCCTATGGTGCAGGTTAGTTTTCTGTGTGACACTGGAATTGTGATTAATTATTGTCAGTCATTCTCCATTAGCTTTCAACATGATCAACTTTAGAGTTGTGCAGTACATGTATTATTGGTTATATCAATATATCGCAATATGACCATGGAGATAATACATCGTGAAAATCATATGACATGTTAAGGTTAGATAATAAGAATTACAGTTCTTAACTTTAGGCACATCCATTTTAATGTTGCCATATGCAATCATCTCTTGTCAAGTACAAGGTAATGATTATGCAATTATATTGCTCGCTAAGTTGCAAGCAACTCCATAGAAGGTCTTAGCTATAAGCTTTGTTATACTGTAAATTCCTCTTTTTGAATGAAAATCAAACTTTTTGATCACTGTAAAACCAGAGAGGATGAACATATCCAATTTTGTTCTCATTAGAAAGTGAGATAAATGACACAACTGATATCTGTTATAAATCTTGTGTATTTAGTGTACAATTGAAGAGTCTGGTGAACACATCATTGCTGGTGCTGGGGAGTTGCACTTGGAAATCTGTCTGAAGGATCTGGAGGAAGACCATGCCTGTATCCCCATCAAGAAATCGGACCCTGTTGTATCCTACAGAGAAACTGTGTCGGATGAATCTAGCATTACGTGTCTATCTAAATCTCCCAACAAACACAACAGACTGTTCATGAAGTCCAGGCCCTTAGCTGATGGATTAGCCGATGCCATCGATAATGTATGTTTTGTGAACTTGGATAATGAAATTATTTACGATACAGTCTCTAAGTATGGAATATGAAAGACTTGGTCCTTTGTTGTATTTTATTTGTTAAATTAGATGTGACATTTTTTTTATTTCTGGTATAACTGTGTTAAAATAGAAAATACAAAAAAAGTTCACTTTGAGGCTGATTTTTAACTGGTCCCCCATTGATTTGTGCTAAAAACAAAGAGAGAGATAACTTTTTGCTTAAGAGTATGTATTGTATAAGGCCTTCAGTTTGTAGATTTTGAAAACTGAGTATGGATTAGACATATAATTTTGTGAATGTTAAATTTGTAGGGCGACGTCACACCCAGACAGGAAATTAAAGAGAGAGCCCGACTTTTGGCTGATAAATACGAGATGGATGTCGGCGAGTCCAGGAAGATCTGGTGCTTTGGACCAGAAGGAACAGGCCCCAACCTTTTGGTTGATGTCACTAAGGGAGTACAGTATCTCAATGAAATCAAAGACAGTGTAGTGGCTGGATTCCAGTGGGCAACAAAAGAAGCAAGTTTTTATACACTATAAGATTAACGTACACTTCTGAATTGAAATATGGTCACCAAATGAAATTTGTTTTAACTCTCAGAGAGAGGGGATATGCTGTCTAATGTCAACTTCATGTTAACAGGGTGTTCTCTGTGAAGAGAACGTCCGTGGTGTCAGGTTTGACATCCATGATGTAACTTTGCATGCTGATGCTATTCACCGAGGAGGTGGTCAGATTATCCCCACTGCCAGGAGAGTTCTCTATGCTTGTATGCTGACGGCTGCTCCCAGACTGATGGAGCCAGTCTACCTTGTCGAAATTCAGGTAAGATGAGATGTTGTCCTATAAGTTGGTCATGAAAGGGAAATTTTAGCAATGAGATGAGAAATGATTTTGAAGATAGTGTTTTTTATGTCCCTGGAATCCCAAGGCAGGTTCAGGGAGGCATTTGGTTTCAGCCTGTCTGTGACAAAAAACTTTAATTTGTTGACCTTGAGTTAGAGATAACAACACGGAAGATGTTGGACCTTGAGTTAGAGATAACAAAGGGAAGATGTTGACCTTGAGTTAGAGATAACAAAGGGAGATGTTGACCTTGAGTTAGAGATACAAAAGGGAGATGTTGACCTTGAGTTAGAGATAACAAAGGGAGATGTTGACCTTGAGTTAGAGATAACAAAGGGAGAATTTCTTTTCATTCTCAGTATTGCTACAAAAGTTGCAACTACAATGTCTAACAGTTCCATTTTGTTGTAATCTGCCATTCTGGGGGCATCAGTGTTTTACAAACACATCTTGTTTTTAAATGCAGTGTCCTGAGGTAGCAGTTGGAGGAATCTTCCAGTGCTTGAACAAGAGGAGAGGTGTTGTGTTTGAAAATAACCAGATAGGATCCACCCCTCAGTTCTTGGTGAAGGCTTACTTGCCTGTAAATGAATCATTTGGTAAGTTCACTGTCAAGAGTTAGAATGCAATTGTCGTTCTTGAAGAAAAAGCCAGTTGTATGTGATGAACACTACATTGTAATAATCTGTCAATCCTATGAGAAAGAATGATTTGCTATAATGTTCCTGATACAACTGAGGAGAAGAGAAGGGGAGATGTTGCATACTGTCCTTTTAAATTTTAGTCCTATATATTTGAACATTATATTTAAAGGACAACAATATATTTGATCCTAGAAAGATAAAGCATTAGGATAGGGTGGCTGAGTATGAAACTAAGGAATCCGAAAAGCAAAGACTTGTATGCAAGCTTCCTTAAAAGTTCGGGTAGCAATGTGGAGCATTCAGATTTGAGGAGATACGAGTAATTTTGGCCACTTTTGAGTTCGTCACTTGATATCAACATTTTCCCTACCTAATACAATACATGCTAAATTTATTGATTTACATCAAACATATTTAAAACCTTGCAAAATCTGCATCTTGAATATGCTTGGCATAGCATGATTATATGTAAAAGACAAATACAACTGTTAAATTGAAAAGGACTAAAGTAGGCATACACAGGGTAAATTCGACATGGTGGTTCTTGTGTATATAATCACGCTACACCGAGTGTATTACAGAAGATTTCGGGATTTAGATATGTTAAAAAGGGTATAACACGTTTGATCATGATGTCAATAAATTTAGGTGTCGTAGGTAGGGAATATATGTATCAAGTGAAGAACACAAAAGTGGCCAAAATTACCCTCTTGCATGTAGGAAACAGGAGTTTATAAATAAAATATAAGCAAGTAATGTTGCACTATAACAAGTGAATATCTTTTAAAGGTAATCTTGTATAAAATAACAATAAAAAATGCAGTTTCGTTTTTTGATTTATATAAAATTCAAGGGTGACAAAGTCGCCTTCCCGGCTGAAATTACTCAGTTTTACTATACAAAATCACAAATTATCTGTATTAGATGAAGTGTAATCCAATAATAACCAGATAAGATCCACCCCTCAGTTCTTGGTGAAGGCTTATAAATCATTTGGTAAGTTCACTGTTGAGAGTTAAAATGCAGTTATTCTTGAAAAAGTCAGTTGTATGTGATGAACACTACATTGTAATAATCTGTCAATCCTATGAGAAAGAATGATTTGCTATAATGTTCCTGATACAACTGAAGACAAGAAAAGGAGAGGTTCGACTGTATTTTAAAACTCTTGTGGTCCTGCCAGTACTTAAATAAATATTTTAGGAACAGAAATACTGTAGTGTATTGGTCATTTCTTTCCAGGTTTCACTGGCGATCTGAGGTCCTGCACAGGAGGTCAGGCTTTCCCTCAGTGTGTGTTTGACCATTGGGACGTCCTTCCAGGTGATCCTTTTGAGCCATCCACCAAACCTGCCCAGGTTGTAGTCGATACCAGGAAGCGCAAGGGATTAAAGGAAGGTGTACCAGCTCTAGACAATTTCTTGGACAAACTATAAGCAAGCGAGCTGTAGCCTAATGTGAACTGAAAAAAGGACAGTTTTATCTGTGTTGACAATTATTATTTATTGTTTTAAAAGGCAAATTGTCATTACTATTGCTTCAAGTCCATAATGAACGTGCTTCAAATCTAGATTCTCGTTACCAACCTCAATTCACCAAATTTCAAATACTGACGTGGGAAATTCTAAGCGAAGAAAGTTGTACAAGTTAAAAGAAAAAAAGTATAATTAAAAAAATGAAAAACATAGTTGTTTAATGTGGTTGTTCTTCCCAAATTTTACAATGCAGCATAGCCACAGTGTATGAATATCTCAGCTTGGATAGCAGAAATAGGTTTTTGTGGAGAAAATTGTTTACCGGATGTTTAAGTTAATAGTTCTAGTTAATTTTATATGCCTGTCTAAGATGGGATGTATTTATACAGTCCATTTGTCCTGCATCATTTCCGGGTCAATACTATGAGAAGAGGTGGGGAGAGGGTGGTCTTGCTTTATTATCCCCTCGCAACTAGTTGCGGTGGGGATATAGTATCGCGGATGTATGTGCATCCATGTGTTTGTCCGGAACCTTGTAAACAAGATAGAAGCAAGGGTATTCATCAGAGAATCGTCAAACCTTCCACAGATGTTGCCCATGGAGAGAGGATGAACCCTATTAATTTTCAACAGTCACTATGGACTATTTGACTAAAATTGATAAAGGACTGCATTCATCAGAGAATCGTCAAACCTTTCACAAATGTTGCCCATGGAGAGGGTAAACCCTGTTGGATTTTCAAGGTCAAAGGTCGCTATTGACTTGTTTAAAAATCTTATGTTGCAAGGGGATGCTATGCTTGCGTTGCTTTGTTAAAAATTGTATTGGTTAATCTGGGCAAAATCCTGTTTACCTCCTAACTGGATGATTATGGGATAAAATTAGAATTCATGCTTCTTGGGGAAGGTGTATTGCACTAAGTTAATACCAGCAAGATGATGTACATGGATTTGAGTAATGGAATTAACAAATCGTTCTAAGGGAGGTAATTTCTATACATGGAGTCGGTGGCCGAGAGGTCAAGGGTTCCAAGCAGGAAAGGTACTTTACACAAATTTCCTCACTCCACCCAAGGGGTACCTGTCTATAGACACACCCAAGGGGTACCTGTCTATAGACCGTGAAAGATATTGTCAGAATGTTAAAAGTGTTCTACTGCCTCGAAGTCCACTTGCAGCAACAAAGTTCTGGATTGTAAGGTCTGTTGGAGGAAATGTATTGTAAAGGGCTTTGACCACTATGACTGATGTAAATGTGGTTATTTACGCTGGGGGTTATTGCCGGCGTTTCCAAGCCACATTTTCGTGTGGGTGAAAAATGCCCGGTCACTGAATGAAATATATATGATATTTATATGCATGGAGGAAATATATGCGCTCATTACGTGACCGCATAATCAGTGCAAATTTCCCCCCACGCGCAAATAACCACTTTTACAGTATATTTAAACATCAATCATTGTTACAGGTTATTTTGTATCTAACATAAAATGATATGAAGTACTACAAAACTAGCTTTGACACCTTGAAAATTTACCAAATTCACAGGAAAGATGTGATGTGTACTAAGAAGTACTTGCTACAACGGCAAAAAACATGCCATATTAGAAGCTCCTTTATTTTCTAAACCTTGATTTAGTAAATAAACATGGAAAAAAAGGCTTTCAACTAGATGGATCTGCGAACCAGTGACTTCATGCCTTACTCACTGACCTGCATGAATAATTATAACAAGCTAGACCCTTGAAGTTTGACCTACTTTCAAAAACTAACATTGCCATAACTTTTGAATGGCAAGTGGTGAGACTTTCATATTACACGTGTGTTCCTTATGACAACCCTTTTCGACTGGTACCAACATTTTGACCTCCTGACTTTGACGTTTGACCTACTTTTCAAAAACTTAAACATTGGCCATAACTTTTGAATGGCAAGTGGTGAGACCTTCATATTACACATGTGTGTTCCTTATGACAAGCCCTTTCTACTGGTACCAACATTTTTGACCTCCTGACCTGAAGTTGAAGTTTGACCTACTTTACAAAAACTTTAACATTGGCCATATCTTTTGAATGGCAAGTGATGGGAACTTTCATATTATACACCCGCTCCAAAGGAGAGGGAGGTATACTGTTTTACCCCTTCTGTCCCACCTTTTCGTCACGTAATTCTCAGCAACCATATATCACAGGCTATTGATATTTTGCATGAAGCTTTATATAGGTATGGTGTATCGTGGGATGTATTTTAAGATTTTAGACCTCTACTTCTTGTTTGCCGAGGACTTGGAATTTTTTCAAATATAGTGCTTCTATACAACATTTTTCGTCACATATTTTCTCAGCAACTGTAATATCACAGGCTACTGATATTTTGCATGAAGCTTTATACAGGTATGATGTATCGTGGGATGCATTTTCAGATTCATCGGACATCTACTTCCTGTTTGCCGAGAACTTAGAATTTTTCATATATAGTACCCATATACAACTTTCGTAACATAATTCTCAGCAGCTATGTATCACAGGCTACTGATATTTTGCATGAAGCTTTATATAGGTATGGTTATGTGGGATGCATTCTTAGATTCATCAAACGTATACTTCCTGTTTGCTGAGGACCTGGAAATATGTACAACTATATTGACAGTTTTAATAGGCTTAGAGCGGGGGTATCACTAGTGAGCATTGGCTCACAGATGTGTGTTCCTATGACAAGCCCTTTCGACTGGTACCAACATTTTTGACCTCTTGACCTTGAAGTTTGACCTACTTTTCAAAAACTTAAACATTGGCCATAACTTTTGAATGGTAAGTGATAGATTTTTCATATTTCACATGCATAATCCTTTTGGCAAGCCCCTTTCACTGGCACGTGGAATCCGGGGGCATCAGTGTTTCACAACACACATCTTGTTTTTAAATGTAGTCGTGATTCATTTCAGTGTGTATGTGAATAAATAATTGTAATAGAATCAACATTACCGATACAGATGTTTTTGTCCTTAGATATACCCTTTATTTTGATCGGGTGTGGTTATTTCCTAAAGATTTGTGATACTTTCATTTCTAATGGCAAGATGTTAGCTGTGATTTGATTGGCTACACATCTGTATATAAACTCGAACACTCTCGTTAATCGGTGAGTCGGTGGCAAAGTTCGGCAGAACTGGACCTTCTCCCTAACCTCTTCTAGGTTAGTTTAAATTCTTTCCCTTCTTTTAGGCCAGGTCGAAATTCTTCTCTTAGATATTTGAACAAGTATTCGGTATCATTTCATTACTTGTTCGTTATCTTTGCCTTTGTTAATTCAACGTCAAAGTCCACTACTCCTTTTTCTCATATTTATAGGTTGTTGAAAATACTCCTCCACTGTAGGCAGCTTTTTATTATTTTGTTAATAAATTTATGAAACTTAAAACTGTCTTGTGTGATTCATGATGAATTGAGGCACCGGAAAATCGCATCCAAATGAACTGGGTTTAAAATGGGAGTTAGATATAAGAAATAAATCTTATATTTTTTCGGGTGATGCAGATATCACCGAATTTTAGATGGTAAAACTCATCAATGCGTGAAGCGCATTGATGAAAAGTTTTTACCGTCTAAAATCTCGGTGATAACCTGCATATCACCCGAAAAATAAATAAGATTTATTTCTTATCATTCATTTTATATCACAACAAACAAAATAATGTACTTGTTGTTCAGGTACGTTGATCGAAAAATCACCTCAATTCTTAAAGGTGTTTTAACCAATGAGAAATCGGCGCTAGGTCACAGTGAAATAAATTAAATGATAGAGGGATCTCCTATTACATAATATATCAGTTCACCTTCAGTTCATATGATCTCATTTTTAGAAACAATATATATAAATGTTAATATTTTTTATTTAACAAAAACAATGTGACATTAGTAACCAAACTTTTCATTAAGATGTGTCTTTCCATCGCCCGACTGATCTGAAAAAGTAAAAAACAAAACAATTAAAAAGCAAAGGAAAAAAAAAAATCAATCATAAAAAAGATGACAAAAGGTCTATGATGGGCCACATCACTCACATGAACCTTGGACCAGCTGTTGTTCAGCCTCTGTGTATTTAAAAGATTTTTTTCCATATTAAAAAAAACATTTGACCCTATATTGTCACATGGCTCATAACCCCTCAGGGTCATGAAATGACCAATGTTTGGTTTGGTTGATAAAACTTTCTTCCACTTTCGTAAAAACAGAGATCTGCACGTGGTAAGATAGTCGAAGGGTCCATGGTAATCAAAAAGATTAAAAGCACCGTCCATGACACAAAGTCACATGGTAAAACAAGAGGCCCATGGGCCACATCGCTCACCTGAACACTGCTTCACTAAGAAGAGCAGTAGTAGCAACTTTAATCCCCTATTGTGGCCCCACCCAACCCTCGGAGGGGGGATTTGAACAACCTTGAATCTCCACCTATATCACAAAGCTTTCATATAAATTTCAGCTTTTCTGGCCCAGACTGGTTCTTGAAAAGAAGAGTTTAAAAAGTAATCATATGTAAAACTTTGATCCCCTATAGGGGCCCATCGTACCCCCGGGGGTTAAGATTTGAACAAACTTAAATCTCCACTATGTCAGGAAGCTTTCATATAAATTTCAGCTTTTCTGGCACAGTGGTTCTTGAGAAGAAGATTTTTAAAGATTTTCCCTATATAATTATATGTAAAACTTTGATCCCCTATTGGGGCCCATCGTACCCTCGGGGGTCATAATTTGAAACAAACTTGAATCTCCACTATATCAGGAAGCTTTCATATAAATTTCAGCTTTTCTGGCCCAGTGGTTCTTGAGAAGAAGATTTTTAAAGATTTTCCCTATATAATCATATGTAAAAGTTTGATCCCCTATTGGGGCCTCATCGTAACCCCGGGGGTCATGATTTGAACAAACTGAATCTCCACTATATAAGGAAGCTTTCATATAAATTTCAGCTTTTCTGGCCCAGTGGTTCTTGAGAAGAATATTTTTTAATACCACCACCCTATTTTTGCATTTTCGTGATTATCTCCCCTTTGATGGAGGCCTGGTCCTTCATTTGAACAAACTTGAATCCCCTTCACCCAAGGATGATTTGTATCAAGTTTGGTTGAATTTGGCCCAGCGGTTCTTGAGAGAGAAGTCGAAAATGTGAAAAGTTAACAGACAGACGGACGGACGACAGACAAAAGGCGATCAGAATAGCTCACTTGAACCTTCGGTTCACCTTCGGTTCAGGTGAGCTAAAAAAAATCCTGGTGTACAGACACGATATCCCGAGCTAAAATAGATCAGAGAATATTGTCCCAGTCATTAAAAAGACAGTTAACGTCATGTCAGAATCTTCAGTACCATATGAAAGATGTACACTATTCAAATGTTCTGAAGACGAGCCTTGTTCACATAACAAAAAATTGTGAGCTCTGTTGTAACTCGACAACAGACATTCAAATTTTTTTGACCAATAGAAATACCTTAGTCAAGCATTGTAAACATTAAAAATAATTTTTTTTTTAGCTCAAACGTGTCTATGCCCCTTTTAATTTAAGCCAAACTTCATTTTTGATGGCATGTTCCTTCATTTGAACAAACTTGCATCCCCTTCACCCAAAAATGCTTTAAGGCAAATTTGATTGAAACTGACCAAGCAGTTACAGAGAAGAAGGAAAAATATTGAAAGTTTACAAACAGACAGATGGACAAATTGTGATCAGGTGAGCTAAAAATGACACAAAATGTTTACTAATTCTTAATCATCTTCACTTCAAAAAGGACATTGTACATCATTTAAACAAACGAGAATCCTCTACACCCAAGCATGCGTTCATGGCTAGATTGGCAGAAAATAGCTCTGTGTTGCGTGATTTTTGAGAAGAAGTCAAAAATGTTAACAAGTTTATGGACACCAGGATAGCTCACTTGAGTTTAAAACCCACTATCTGAAGAAAGTGAATTTCAATGCATTTTGTGTGTATTATCTCTTTGATCCATTCCAACAGATGATATGTACTTACTATCTGGAGGGGCATAGTCCTGCGTACTTACTGTTCTGGAGGACCCACACTGTAGTCCGTACTTACTATCTGGAGGGACCCACACTGCATAGTCCGGTACTTACTGTCTGGAGGGACCCACAACTGTGTAAGTAGTACCTATCTCTGGAGGGACCCACACTTGCATAGTCCGGGTACTTACTGTCTGGAGAACCCACACGTGCATAGTCCGCGTAACGTTACTGTCTGGAAGGACCCCATGACTGATTAGTAGTCCGGGATACTGTACTGGTCTCGCGGAGGACCCACATGTGTAGTCCAGTACTATCTGGAGGGACCCACACTGCGATAGTCCGACTTTTACTGTCTGGAGGGACCCACACTGTGTAGTCCCAGTACATATCTGGTGAGGAAGCGCAGCATCTTGGATAGCTTTATCGGCGTTAGAACATCAGTATGTTAAAACCAGTTGCAAGGATTTCAAAAAAGAAATGCGAAACTGCTTTATACATGATCATATGTGAAAAATTTCATTTTGTTTTAAAATTAGTCCAGAGACCTCCTAGCTGGCATTGACATTTAGGGATCTTAAGGTCTATTGTCTAGCTCAGTTTATGGTCTCTGGCGCCCTGATTGCGGGCGATTTTAGATCTAACATTTGTCTTATGTCGTCTTCAGATCATGTCCTACAAACCGCAAATGTGAGCGAATGAATCTCGAATACGATCAAAGTAAAATTTTAGAAAAAAATCGAACAATGGTAGTGCCAGATAAGACCTGTTTACGATGCTGGAGGGACCCAACACTGTCAGTTCCACACGTACGTTATAAGTTACTATCGGTATCGAGGGACCCACATTCATGTTGCTTTTAGGCTCCAGCTTAGAGGCCAGTTAATTATATCCTTGTAAGGAGACCCTTATCATCGTAGTCATAAGTGTTCCATTTCTAATTTACTGTTGACTAGACTAATCTGGTTAAATAGGAGCCATGATCCGTACATTTCAAGTTCAGCTCAACATCACAGAATACATCATTGGACCAAATATAATGCTGTAGGAGCACGTTCCCGGTCTATCGAGGTAAGCTACAATTACAGTTCTCACCACTGGCAGGAGTCCTCGGACGGCAGGGACCCGTCATACAATATAACATCATTTAGCTAGACTTTGGATACCATTTTCATGCACCTTACGATGAAATCAACAAAACATGACATATTAAAATTCTGTAATGGCACTCTTTTTAGCATGGTATCTCCTGACAGATAGGGATTTACACCCCCGGTACCTTTGCTTCGTCATTTAGCAATGGAGGGGATAATGAGACCAAGCTATGAAGAACTGTAAAGGAGGTACGTACTGTGGTGTACGACGGCATTCTCAACGCATTATGATAACTGTAAATGGTGATACGTTTTAGTGTATGTCATCAAGCATGAAGAATCTGTAAAAAAGAGAAGCGATGGTACGTATGGGTTATTGTGTAACGACATCAACTTATGTACTGTCGGAACGCGACACAGCAATCTGAAACGAGAAGGTACGTTCTGATAGTTGCCCTCCGTTATGGCTATCAGAGTATGGTGACGAACTTTAAACGGGAAGGTACGTATTATGCTGGATGACATCAAGCCTATGGAGATAACCTGCGGTAACAGGGGGTCTAGGCATGACTGGTCTGAGGGATCACCACACTAGCACTTCCCATTCTAGTTGGACTTTCCTTACGTTCAGGTCAAGCATATGTGCGAGTAGACTGGTAGAAGAGAAGGTGAGGTATACTGTGTGTATTCATCCAAGCTATGAAGCAAGCACAGGCTACATGTCAATAGGGTATGGGTCCGCTCGTACTATTGTTGTGGTATTGCATCAAGCTATGGAGAATCTTGTAAAAGGAAGGTACGTATTGTGTGGTATGGACATCAAGCTATGGAAACTGTAAAGGGAGGTTACGTCGTTATTGTGTGTATGTCATTTCAGCTCATGAAGAACTGCTAAAGGGACTCGGGTACGTATTGTGTATGGGTGTCAAGCTATGGAGAACTTAAGGGGACGGTTATGATTGTTGCTATGGCATGATGGAACTGTAAAAGGAGGGAGATGTAATGTTTACCGGCATCAGCTTTATAACAACTCTTACTGTCTGGAGGGACCTGCCATATCAACTGGGGAGAGTCCCTTAGTTATATGTATTATGATTTGTGCGTTTTTCGCGTTCACGGCTGCTTGGGAGAAATATTCCTATACTTGAGACGTCACCATGTTCCGGTGAGGGGCTGCGAAATGTCTATGCTAGACACATTTTGTACCCATCGTATCCACTGGATAGCTCCAGCTTGAGACGGTCTCTTTCTGACGTTGCACCACACAGGGTGCTGCGACAGACCTGAGACACAGCCCGTTTTTATTAAGTCACTTTCGAAAGGGACCCGTGATTCTGCGACTTCTAAATGCCGAGCTCTTGTCTTGCGAAGGAGTGACAATCAGGCTACCACCATTATTCACACATCGTCTTGCGGAGTCGTATGTCCCGGGGTTGTGCTGACGGCGGTACTTACGTCTGGAGCGGACCCACACTCGTTTCCTGGCGGATGCCGAGCACGGGGCTTCGAACGGACGACCCTCCCGATCACAGGCTGATTTGAAGATTGCTTAACCTGTCTGAACTGGAGAGCGTGAACCCCACACCTCGTCGCGTAGTGCCAGATACCTACTTGTCTGGGGTTTAACTAGTAGAAGACGCGGACACACTGCGTACGTATGTGTGTCCGCATATGGCTACTTAATCTGCAAGCCTTATGAGGAGAAATGGTAGTGAAGGACGAGCCAATACACCGTTTGTAGTCGTTCGTGCTTATGGTAGATTTCTAAAGCTATGCTATTTCGGAGGACCCACATGTGTGTATCCGATACGTGGAAAACCGACTTACTGGTTATCCGTTTATTGGTGGTATGGGCATCAAGCTATTCGAGACTGTTAAAGGGAGGTATGAGTATTAACTCCCTTGACCTGTGTTAGGATGGTGCATAGGTACTATTCTGTGGGAAGGGAACACCACACTGCTTGTGATAGTTCAACAATTGAACTGTCTGAGGGAGCCACCACTGTCATTGTGTGTTAGTGTGCCTCGGCATAGTCACTTATAACAGTAGGTGAAAAATGTTAATAGTAAGTATGTTTGACTTTGTACGGAGGCATGGAAGCTAGGAAGAACTTTTAAAATGGAAGAGCGTAATCTGTCGGTGTATGACATCAAGCTATAAAAAACTGTACAAATAGGGAGTGTATATCTTGGTGCTAACCACATACAGTCTAGAAGAACTTTAAAGGCGAATATATATGATTGTATTGTGTGCCTGGTATGGCATCCAATTACTATGAAAGAACTGTATGTGGACTGTACCGGGTCCATTGTTGCTGGATGTCGTTATATCCAGGGTTAGAGCTGACATTGATTCATTAATAGGAGCAGAAATTTTCAAGTCCCGCACTATTTCTATTGCCAATCCCGCACATTATTTACGTTGGTATTGCTATTGTGTTGATGTAGTATTGCTCGTCAGAGAGTACAGACTAGTGACATAAGGGATGAGCTGTGCTACCGCTTCACTTCACACCCAGTGCTTTTCTGATTTACTGTGCGGATAATCGCGTCGGACAGGTACACGTACATAACCGATAGCATATTCTACGGGGGAATAGATATTTTATAATACCAAGCAGTGCTCAAAAATGTACAGAGACTAAAATCGCTACATCATGTCAGAACTGTGATAATTAGTCTCTACAGTACTTACCTAATTGTTGAAACAATAGCAGAATGGTTGAAGGTTAAAAAGCTCTATTGCATTCGACCACTGTACATTCAAACTGTGACGGCATTGTTCAGAGTTCTGCCAGTAAAGACATGTTACATCCCAATAGGTAATGGCATACCCAAATTTTTGCCAGCAAAATTAGTATCAGCCTTAATGGAGTTTGATGATAAATTTAGTTCCAGAAATTAAGCAACATACATGTCGCAGTAAGAATTTATACAGTACATATTTACTCACTTCTTATCTGGAGCAAATGAAAATACAGATAAATATTTGCACATTGCAGATGCGATGCTTCCGCCTTGAAAACGCGCCAAATGCTGCGGACTGACAAGGACCATTTACCATCTCGGGAATGCGACACTGAATATCTGTGTACCAAGTGGAACACCTTCACTTATCTGGAGACCCACACTGCTGGTATGTATTTGTGGCAGTTCGTGAGCACTACATGTCCGAAAATTACCTAGAATGGCAAGTGGCAAATTCTCCTTTACTTATTGTTTGATTCGATATCATGAAAGGAAATACGATAGAACTCAACTCTGTATGGTGCCCTACTAGTCGAGGAAACAACAGCTTCCGCTACTTTCATCTGTATACAACCTTTCGCCCGTGCCGGCATCAAAAAGTCTTCAATCAGGGTGGTGAAGCTATGTCATCCACAGAGAACTATTAGCCATATTTAAGTGTACAATACCTGTATATTGGTAGACACGAATATTTTTGCAGATTAGTAACAAAAGTCAGGAACATCGATTCTAGATTTATAAGAAGGGAATTACAGCATGCATAAATCTCCACAATTCTTTGTTCATTCCTAGTATACACTTTAACTGGTTACTGGAGTGATGCAAAGAGAGAGCCAACATGTGAGAGGAGAGATGAGAGAGGGAGAGAGAGAGGAATTTTCAACGATGGTCTTAATATATTCTCTGATATGTTTATTCTTATTTCTCGGGTTATTGCTTGTAATCGTGTATTTTTTTTCCTTTTTCTTTTAGATTGGGGTGATAATCCCTTTATTGAACTTTAGTCCCTCAATGAACGCGATGTATATAAAATATGTTCAAAATAAACGTCTTTTCACCAGTAATATACTATGAAGGTTATTCCATCTTTCGGATACATATGCTACGGATATATTTACAGAATTTGACGCGCACATATCCTTGAACCATGTACACTGTTTACATTTGTTCTAACATGTTAGACAAATTGAAAATAGTCGACGATAATTTTATCACTTTATTCATATACATATGATTGCATTCCAGATGTACAACTTTTATAGGTATTAAAATGTTAATTATTTCCTTTGGGAAAAGAATAATGATGGACAATTTAGTCATTTGTTAGTTAGTGCATAAATAGGTACAGGTAGACCTAGCACACACCACTAAGTAGTCAATTATAGAGTCTTACACTTCATAATGCTTGCGTTATTACCATGTAACATTTACGTCGTGTAAATCTGAATCCAAAATAAATTATGCTATAAAAAAGAATCATTCATTTTATTTTCCTTACCTTTTTTTGGTTTATAGTGAATACTATCCACACAATATTGCTCATTAATACACACGCACTTATTCCTCATTCCGATCTTACTACATCTTGCGGATTGACTTGACATTGAACAGATTATAGTATTACATTCGTGGCGGTTAAGACCTCCCGACTAACATACTGATATGCGATAATGCAAAATTAATCATTTCCCAGGATTTTATCATATTTTATTGCTAGTCAGTTCTACACCTTCGATGCTTTCGGCAGCATCACCTGTATAGACGAGAGGGGGGCGATCCCCATACTTTTAATGTTAACATAATAGTTGTACCGCTTTATAAATTATGACATAATAGAAGACGTCCACCCACACTCCCAAGTTTTACAATGATTATGGCGACTATCTACGACAAATAACGATGGTTTATTTTTGGTAACCGAAGTTACTAATGATCGAATATTCATTCCTCCCCTTACCATCACTTTTGAGGAAAGAACAAAGAGCCAGATAGCTCCCTAGTATATATATTTTTGCCGCTAGTTCATGACATTGTGATATCTGATGTATGGCTGTATAATTTGTACAGCTTTATTAAGCTTCTTCCTACGATTTACTAACGTCAGTTTATTCTAGTCTGGACGAAAATGGGATTAATAAACCATTCACAAAATGCAAAATGCATACACACCACACTACTGTTACGCCATATTATTTTTAAGCAGTATATATTAATATGCATAAGATTATTACATGGGAAATGATCTTATCGCATGCACGTGTTATAGACGATTGTGTATTAGCAACACTGGGTGTAATTATGAAATAGTTTCATTTCGTGTACATTAGGACATGGAGTGTATACGCGAAATTCAAATTAGAATGTACATGTATTTTCATAAGAATAAACTTACTTAAAATAAGTTAAAATAAAAAAAATACACAATGCAATGTCAACAAGAATACACAAGTCTTGATTTACGCAGAATCAATGTACAAATTATTTTAGCGTAATAGTAGTCTCAATTTGAATAGATCGATTAACTTATCTACTGGAAAATGTGATTTTGAATTATGATTATTACACTTGAATTGTAGATATATACATGTAACAAAATGCACTGTCTCTAACTTTTGTGGGGACAAATCCTTGCGAGAGATAAGAAAATTACAAAAGGTTAGCGAAACATTACATAATTTTCAAGATCCTTGGATCTATTGAAATAATTAGGAGTATATATAATTCATGCACTTTTACTTCAACATGAGAATTGAACTTTATTGTAAATGTTATTTCAGGCAGTACGAGAGATGGGCTTTGGTCTATTATGGGAGAAAATTAAATAACGAACGCACACATCCACACACACATACAGAGAGAGAGAGAGGAAGAGAGAGAGAGATAGAGAGAGGGAGAAGAGAGAGAGGGAGAGAGAGAGAGAGAGGAGAGGGAATATCTTCAACTCGTCACTCGTGTGAATTCCGCAAAAGGGGAAGTTTACCAAGCACTCTCATCTATAATATAGACTTATTTTTAAAATTGTTTGGTGGCAATATGCATATCTTAGCCAGAAAAGCCTTTAGCACTGGTTGATGTTTTATATATATGACAATCTGATCATTTATCGATGATATCATAGAGGTAAGAACAAAAATTTATTTTTGACCTAAACCACGTCCGATCTGATTGAGAATCTATGGACAGTGCAATATATTCTAAGACATATGTTATAATTAATTTCAGCTCTCACACTTACTTACTATTTAGAGATGAAACAGCACGTAGTCTTCCTCCTCTTCTTCTCTCTCTCTCTTCTCTTCTTCTCTCTCTCTCTCTCTCTCTCTCTCCTCGTTTGATGTGCATGCAATAGGTGATTATTTATAGATTAATTATGTGATTTTCCAATATTAACAACAATATTTGTAAGGTGAATTCATTTCGGTTTTATATATCGTATATTTTTCTCTAGATGTATCTTCCCTAGTATTGTATGTAATCATTATGTACTATTCAATTCGTATCTGGAATATTAATTATCATTAATAGATGTTTCTGTGTTGCGTAATTAACCACATGCATGATCAGATTCTCTGATTTCTGTAAACTTGTCATAAACTCGGATCCACTTCAAACATTCATAATATAGGAAAATATTCCACTCTGGAATTTTTTCCCCTGAATGAAAAACAATTACTCATTGGTCACGTTGGCAAAGTGTTGGTCAGTTTGGTTATTAGTGAGTGATGAACATATACTTGTTCTGTCGAAATACAAATGTGGAGTTTATTATTTTGTATTACTTGGATTTATCAGAAATAAATAGATTTATACATATTTATCGGTAAAGTCACATCTCCTGTACTCCGGTATTATCAGTTTTTCGTTATTTGCATTTTGAGTACTTTTTGTGGCGAGTATGCTTATGTGCTGACTCTACTACATATTGCACCTAGGGATTTATGCATAAGAACTGATTGTTGAACAAGATAGAATTGTATTTCTTTTGCTATATTCCAATTCTATTTAGATGTTAATTAGTCTAAATCGATTTTCTCCGCCGCTGAATTTACATGTTTACGACATCGTCAGTGTGCCAAATACTTACATGGTACATGTTCAACGTATTGCAAGTAAAAGCTTCTTTTGCGTCATCTTCCTCATTCTAAAATTACAATCTGTTTGTATTTTTTAGAATTTTCAACTAATTTATATTTATTGATATTCCTAATGAGTCAGTTTACTTATTTTGAGCATTGCATTGATGTTTTAAAAGCGTAGATTTCATTTGATTTTCTTCAATTCCTATACATTGTAGCGTATTCGGAGGTGCTGCATCTGGTCGAGTTCAGCTAGATAAATCAACTCAAGGTGTGACAATCACTTTGGGGTAGTATTCAGAGTAGGAGAAATCGGCTATCTGAAAGAATATAGGCGGATAAGAGAAATGTTTAGGTTTATTTAATGAGGATGAATCATTTGTCAGCTTTAAAGACTCACATTCAGAGATACGTTCCCCTACATATTTTGCAGAAGTAGGTGTCAATCAGAAATCAGTTGTGGATTCTCAAAAACTCTAAAGTGATTTTAGAAAACTTTGAGTCACAAGATTTTTCTAAAATTAACTGCATCAAAACTGCATGATTTCTCCAAACTTTATACAACACTTCTTCACGATAAATTAAAATCTAGGCTTTTTCAGATAATAGATAATTGCTTTTTTTTAACAAAAACGGCATTCGAAAATACAAGTTTCTGGTCGTTGGGAAACAAGATACCTATTTTGTGAGAAACCACTCTGATTGCCCACACAAGTATTCTGAGGAAGATATTAAGAGCATGCTTGGGTTTCTTATAGATAATATTTCTTTAGTCTTTGGAGACCATGTCTTCCAAATATCCGTTGGTATTCCTATGGGCATAAATGTGCCCCCTTATTGGCAGACTTACTCAGAATTTGTTCTAAAACCTGGTTACGGGATAAAAAAAAACCATGTCGTGTCCTTTCAACTTGTTTACATATATTAGATAATGATCGCTATGTCCTTTTCAATCATCAACAATCTGTAATTAATTTTTCTGATGAATTATTTGCCATTTGAATAATCCAGACGAGTACTCAAAAATTAGAGGGATCACACAGAATCTGAATAACTATCTCCTCATATTGATATCCGATATTTTACTTAAAATTGACTACTCTATGGCTACATCTTAGATGATTTAAGGTTAGATGGACTTTATATCTTTGCAATCGGACAACTGTCCTTTTTCTGCATTCAGTATAATGTACCACTACTCACCTTGCTTATATAGGTTGGTGTTGATGTCCATTTGATTTCGTATACGCAAGAGCAAGTCATGCGTATTAAGGTACATTTCTAAAGCGAGGCTAACTACTAACAAATAATAGTTTACTCGTTTTGCTGGTTTTAAAATTGTGAATTCGTTTAAAGGTCTTCCATTTCGGCAAATTCTACGATACTTTGTTTGCGATTATTAAAATTTCACTTAAGTTATATGTTTGACTGATTTGTGCTATTACCCTTCTGTTATCTGGTCGCTGGTGGCTCTCCAGTTGTTGAATAGCTATCGCCTCGTGATCGGAAAGTCTGTGCTTTCGAGCCTCGTTGCTGGCAGCCCGGTCCGCGTCAACCTTATGTACGTGAAATATTTAGGTTATGTGATTTTGTTGCTCCTTCGCCAGAGCTCGGCATATAGTAAGTGAGATTATATACGGTCTTTCTGGATATGACCTTAAACGAGGTTCCTCGTGTTCTCAGCATGTGTTGGCATCTGCTAATAATGAACCTCTCTCACTGCCTAAAATTCCATGTGAGTGCTTACGCATTATGGTCTAAATTTTGCAGCCTTTTCGTTTTCCTCTGGCTCAATGGTTGACTGATCTCTCATTGTATGAGTGAAATATTCTCGATCGGGACGGAATAAATCTCAAACAATATTATATCAGTCAATCAATCAATAGACTGTCATTTTCTGTACTATGATTTTGATCGAATCCCGTTTTTAATTTGTGTCGACTCATTTGGTCAGTATGTGCTCTTTACTCCTCTCCATGTGTACGCTGGTCCCTGCCTTGCTTTTGTCGGACTCCGTAGGTTGATCCTCTACTCTACTCGACTTTTGTAAAATATTTATATATATATATATATGTATGATTTACGATTGTAAACACATTTAACGTCTCTCGAACAAAGGCCTCATTAATTATGTACGCTAAATTTCACTAAGCAATAAAATACCATTTATGTCTCAGGCGTGTTGTTAAATATCATTATATTAGTTAAATAAAGTTGTCTCATCTATTAATCGATCTAACCTCATAGTACTGTGATTTTAGTAGCCCACTAACCAAAGTTTCTTAACTCATTATGACACAACGTCATAAGATGGCAATTTGATTGCTTTGTGAAATTTTCGCTTTGGTTAATATTTTTGTGGTATATTTCAATATTTACTTTTTTGGTACAATCGCGTCAGTTGGCATACTGCAGGTCCCTGTGTAGTTTCTGAATCTGCCAGGGACTTTTTTGTTCAATTTTTTCATATTTACTGGGATTTAAAATTATTCATAAATCTTTATATTTTTCGATCTAATTATATTCCATATTATTTTTTCATCCGTTTTGACATAGTATCTAATTATTCACATGTCACATTTTTTTTTATTCTCTTCTATAATATACTTCTTTTCTCATAGTTTTGTTTTGTAGTATACATTGTTCCCATTATTTTAGTTGAGCCTATTCATTTTTAATGATATTAAATAGAAAAATAAGCTTTGTTGGTTTGTAATAGTATTTCGCTTTCATCTCTCTCTTTTTTTTTTTAATATAAAGTTCTTACCCTTGTTCATTTGTATTCATCTCTATATTGCTTTTGTGTGTGTTGAAATCTTTTATGTTTACATGTTTAGCTAAAGAGACATTTTTACAACATTATTTTAATTTTATATACGGTATTATTACCGTCGCTGCGTTGACTTTCAGTTGTGTAAATTCTCGCCTCTAATAGGGAGGTTTCTGTTTGCTTTCTCGAGCCTCCCGTGCTCGTGTCACTTTTTTCTTTTCTGGGATTCTGTCTCGGCTGTTCATTTATCCTAATTACGTGAATATATAGGTAGTGATTTGCTCCTTTCGAGAAGATCTCGCATTATGAAGTGAGAATCTATCGGGTTCTTTCGGATTATGACCTATAAACGGAGGTCCCGTTCGCACAGGTGTGGCACGCAAAAACCCTCATCTGCTAAACCATAATGTGCTAAGGATAGGTTCTAAATTTCAACCCTTCACTCTCTGTCATTATTGTTGTGTACTTCTTTCTAATTGGTATGTTTGGAAATATTTTCCACGGGGATTCGATAATAACTTTAATCAAAATATATTTCAATCAATTATTGACGGTGTTATTGATGTTTGTAACGTTTTTTAGCATTTCTTGTAGAACATTTTGTTTATCCTAATGCTCTCGGTATATGTATGTTGTTTTGTTTTTTGGATATATATGTGTGTAAGAGGCAAGTGGTGGATAATGCCTTGTTAGGACTTATTGGTGAGTGGCTGGCAAGTTATGATCTCCCCTTACCTCCGGCTATCCATGGGGGCATGAACTAAATACCAGGCGGACAAATAATGCATTCAGTTTTCTCTTTACAAGTTCTTACCATCATATCCGTGGTCAGCTCATAAATTATATACTTAGATGGGTTTGTCCTGACTCATCTACTGTCTATAGACTATTCTTTCATTGCTCTGTGGAGCCATGTGTACGCGATGTTCGCTTACTCTTAAGTCTACCCCTTTAGTGCATTTGTGGTAAATCTCGAAGTTTATAAAGCCGTCATTTTTGATATTCCCAAGGCATACCTCAATTCAACAGTTTTGCGCCATCTTATTTCCTTGATTTTAGGAGCATGACATAAAACCATATATGTAGTAGTAGTGCATTTTAAGAGGATCAGAAAAACAGGCAATTTTAATACGCTCGTTTTACGCCCGCAACGTTATGATAGGGTGAATATTTAGCTCGCACAATATGTACACCTATAAATAATAATTATTACATACTATATCTCTAATTGTTCACTCTCGATGTCGTTACTGTCATGAGCTGATAACTCTGCATCTGTCTCGGCTTAGTGATGGCTCAATTCTCAGTTCTGCGACTAATCTGCAAGTGGGGTCTAGATTAGTGAGTTATAGCGAATTTCGGACATAATTGGAGATCTCGCGTAATCGTGTCGTTTCTTTATGTATAAATATCGCCTATGTGCGGTGTCTTGTTGTGTGCATATCACTCTCCACTAGTGTGTGTGATATATACAGTGATTTGATTTTGGGTTGGGTGGTCCTAGAATCACATTCCAATTATGAGTTATCCCCCGCCTTCTTACGAGATTAATTTTTTTGATTTGGGTTCCCCTTGCACTTAAGGACTCAAAAATCAAATATGCAATTTAAGGTAGTTTATTTTATAATTTTGCATCTCCCTTTTCTGGTTCGCTGAGGCATACTGCTTGGTGGACTGTTGTAGACCCCGAGGGTCTCTACAGCCCAGTTGCTAATATGTACTATAGTTATTAGCATATGAATACGGATATTGTATTATATTTGCAATTAGTTAAAATTAGAAATTATCATATCAAATTAAGAGGAGGTTATTTCCCTCATGCATAGCTTAACTGATCCTTTCGATAGTATTGGTCTTCAGTCTTTGGCACTACATTGTCTCACTCTTTATAAAGTATTCACTTTCATGTTCCGTAATTCCAACATTCGATTAGATATCACTGAAGAGACTTTTTAATTTGTCAAATATGCGCATTTGTTTGCACAAATATTTGGTGTACCGCTATATTTATTGATATTGATAAGGAAACCATGGTCCTTTAATGTTATTTTGTTATACTTGATACTGGACAGCTGATTCTATTATGCTTGTTATTCTTACGAGTATATTGTGTACTTTTCTTTATTTATAACTTTATTTATGATACAATAAAAATTAATTGTTTTGATTGTACATTACTACTCTTTTGTAATAATTGATTTCCAGGAATTAATGTAGCCCTAAATCTACTTTTCTCTTTTTTCATAACTTTCCAGTCTTCTCGTGACAGCTAAGTCTTTACTACATAATCTGCTAATTCGTGATTGAAGTAAATTGGAACTTGACTTAACAGTGCTTTAGTACAGTGTTGCATAGTTACCTCATTATTTGATTATAACTATTATATAAGTTATATAAATCTGCGCCTTGTTTTGTATTGTAAATGTAATCATTTTAGAGTGTTCTTTTTTGATTGTGTAAATATTGGTTTTTATCTGTTTTTTAGTAGTTATTATTTTTTGTATAAATAATTTCAGGTTATGGTTATATAATGAAATACCTATTGTTAAATATATCTCCAAATGATATATGTGCCGTACTATCTCTGTTCATTATTGAACTCCAATGTCTCCCCTAGTTTTTATCACGAATAGTTTATGGAAGACGTTTTTATGTATATTATGTTATTTTTTTCTCTTTTTTTTTTCTATTTTATTCTTTTACATATTCACTTGCATTAATAGTTATGGGTCAGTTTTACAGTTATAGTGATTTTAATCTTTAATTTATGAACATTCATTGTTTATGTACTCGGAGTATATTGAGATATCATAATCTATTTTACAAACAAGAAACTGTAATTAATTATTATATATAGTATCATACATGTATTTTGCATTCTTTTTCACGTGTAATTATAAGTGCCATTCTTATTAATATTCACCAGTGTATGGAATCTGCGTCAATTTTTTTAGAATTAGGACGTATAGGTGGGAAATAGGAGGACAAGAAATAAGTTATCGTACGGGTTTTATTAGCACTATTTGATTTTTAGCTTGGCGCCCAGTACAGTAGGTTATTCAATCAGTTTAAGGTATTCCCTAGGTTCTTAGACAAGATGTATGTCCATTTCCTATCTACTCTTTCACAAACGATGTATTGCATTCCCAACTAATATAATGTCACGCTAAGCTCATGTTTCTAGGTTTACAAGGATGGTAGGTTTCACCCATGTCAATCCCCGGTGAACAAGGTGCCTCTGGTGTCACGTCTAATGAACTCTATAGCATGTCTGAGATTCTTCTACTGCTGCAATAATTCGCGCACCTCCTCAGGGAGAAGCTATTTTTATATCGACGACATTTCTCTTTTATGAAGAGTGTGTAGTGTTTTCAGAGGTTTATCCTATTTTTACCATTATCATAGTACAGATTTGTTGTGAATTGGATTACTTAACAAAAATTTATTTTTAATTCAATGCCATCATCTATGTTAAAGAATTTGAGAATATCTTTTCATGATATCTCATTTTAGAGGGCAGAGTGAACTTTTTTTTTCATAATAGTCTCTCCATCTATCCGTGTGTCTCTTTTCTCAAAATTCATCTTTATGCTTTAGTATTGTTCCATTTTAGTTGCAACTTTGATTATAGAACCGTAATGTCTGTGATTGCTATTTATTAGACAATATTTGAATGGACAAAATAAAACAAACAATTCTTTTGTATTGTGTCTTTTGCTAGTGAGAAATTTTTCCCTCGA
>CAJDSM010026776.1:7844-41210 GCA_903981925.1 Ostrea lurida | reverse complement strand
ATTCTGGTGGTACATACATTGACAAATGATGGCAAGATTTTGGTGGTACATACACTTACAGATTATGGTAATATTCTGGTGGTACATACATTCACAAATGATGACAGATTGACTGAAAGATTCTGATGGTACATACACTTACAGATGGTGGTAATATTCTTATGGTACAGGCATTTACAAATAATGGTACAACCATAGAAATCGCGAAATACTGGCTGTAAAGAAGATTGTTGAAACCCCTATAACACGTCTGTAGCAGTTTTGTTTGGTACCTCTTATAGAATGGATACGAGGTCAATAAGTAACTAGCCCATTTCATTTCCAATTGACCAAGACGGTCACGATTTCCATGCCTTTTTTCAATATAGATTTTATAGCTGGGTATAAAATTGCACGCGTATCAAGTTATAGCTAGTGATGCAAAGGCATGCTTTTCTTCTAAAGTTGAGTACCGTGCTATAATTCGGTACTTGTATCTGAAAGGCAAAACAGACAAAGAAATACACGGCGAGTTAGTCGATGTTTATGGGTCTTCTGCACCATCTTATGCTCAGTTACATTCTGGTTTATTGACTTCAAAAGCGATAGAACGTTTTTAGAAGATGAAACCAGGTCTGGACTCCCACTGGATTCCGCTGACGAAGAAATGTATCTGGTGTACTCTGATACAGGTGAAAGGAATAGCGCAGGCTTTAGACAGTTCACGTGGTAGCGTTTCAACAATCTTACATGAACGTTTTGGTATGCGCTAGCAAACAGCCCGCTGGGTCCCAAATCTCTTAGCGATGAGCAAATGGCAACCAGAGCATCAGCATGCAGCGCCTTGTTGAAGCGTTTTAGGTCAAAAGATTAAATTCTTTTGCGTCTGTTGACTGTAGATCATTATAAAGTTCAGAGTTCTCAGTGGGTAGGGCATGGGTCCCCGAGACCAAAGGAGATCAAGACGTAACAATTTGCTGGAAAGTTGATGGCCAGATAATTTTGGCACGAAAAAGCGTTATTGTGTTTGACACTATACGCAAGAGAAGTACAATAATTGATGTGTACTATGCAAACTTGTTAGACCAGCTGAGAACCGCCATCTTTGAAAAATGCCAAGGTAATCTCCGTAAAGATGTTTTGGTGCAACGGCACATCGCAAGAGTCCATACTTGCAAAGTTACAGTGGGTGCTGTAGAGCGAAACAGGTATAAATAAATATCACATTCTGCCTATTCGCCTGACCTAGCGCCTAGCGACTTCTTCCTTTTCTCAAACTTGAAAAAGTATGTCTGATATGACGAAGCAGTCTTGACTGCAGTTGAGGAGTCAATGGAAATGACCCTGACTTTTTCAGTTGTGGGCTGATGGCCTTTGAACACCGTTGGCCTATGTGCATCACACTAGAGGGCAATTGTGTCGAAAAAAAGAGGTGGATCCCAACCGGAAATAGATTAGGTTAAGCTGGTTACTTACTGACTCATTTTCGTATTTCATAAGTTTCCCATCCCTTTTAATTTTTGGCCATAATTTAGCCACTAAACTACTCTCCTGGTAAATAACCTTCACTCCAAAAAACGTAGTAAACCCAGGGTTCTACACAATTCCAAATTTTACTGGTTTTTTTTTTTTTGGGGGGGGTTACTATTTTTTAAGCACTTCATGGACTTTTAAAAGCGAAGCGCCCGACATATCTTTTCGTGAATTTTGATAGTGTGTCACACAAAACATTGACAAAACAAGTCCATCGAATCAATTATAACTAACAGTCATTACATTGAATCTACTGTTTTTGTCTAAATATCTGTTTACTTGTATTGTATGTGCAAACCAAACATTGGTTAACGTAAAAAAAATTCGGAATCACGCCAGGGTCAGTCATTTTTCCTGTTCTTCTTCAGCCACATCGTGATTCATCTTTACCATTTCGCTTACCTCACGGTGGATATAACATTTGTTGTGGACGATGCCAAACATTTGAACCCACAATCTGAGCGATACGACTTAGAGGTAAGCACAGGTTTGCTTGTACACAGTGATTCAGTTATCGCTTTATCCATATCCAACTATTTTCGGTCCATATAGGTCGATAACTCGTTTTGACAATGAGACTACGGTAGTTCGTATTGATCAGATGAATTATTTTGGTGACAGTAGGGAAGTTATGAGCTACAGGGATTTTAATTTACCTTAAATCCCATTCACACTTGATTTAATTTTATCAGATTTTAATTCATATGATTAAAAAGTATTAAAACAGAAGTAGCTAGAACAATATTTGTTTTTGTCTTTATTACGATGAAACTTAAATCTTACGGGGGGGGGGGGGATTACATGTTGAAAAAATATGTTGAATATCGATTATTGATATAACTTATGATCTTCATGATTTTGTGATGATGATGAATAAACTCCATGCTTAACTTAACGTGGCTATTGTTGAAATTGAGGTGTTTAGATGTCACTGTTAAATTCTGTGTTTTTCCCTGCCAATTTCTAATTACTTGTAAATTCATGCTCCTAATTATGAAATGGTCCTCTAGATCGTATTCAAACCAATTATCGGATAGCTAAAACAACACAAATTCTTCCAACATACACCAAATGACATATTGAGTAGATATATACCTTTGTTTGTACAAATAAAAGACAATGGCTTCTAAGATTTTCAATGATTATATATTGCCCAAGTCATTTGCAAGCACTTGTATTTGTGGTCAATCAAGGGAAAGGACATTTCTGAACTTCAGGGGTAAGCAATGATTTTCTTTCCTTGTCAGTCTTTATTCATAACACAATTAAACAGATTTTTAAAATAACACAATTTTCACATTGACGCTAATCGCTTTGTTTATCCCGCGGTTGCGTCCGCCATTTTGAATGTTTCAATATCTGTGAAAATTCTTAATTTTCAAGACGATTTTGTAGCAATAAAAGTTGGTCTGAACTGAATGTTTTTCATGTTTTCATATAGTTTAGTGTTTTAACTTTTACACTAGATGTCCAACTTTTTTCCAGATATATGAAAAAAGGTTGAAAAATACGCGTTTTTAATACACGCAAAATGCCGAAAATTCACCAAATGTTTGTTTATTTACACACACTAATCATTAGACGTATCAACACTATTTTTCAAATGAATTTTGAAGCAATAAATCTTTTTTCCGAACTGAAATAAATATAATTTCTTTTGTTAGAAATTAATGCTCTTTCGGGTCAGGGGTCCAACTTTTTTCTATATAATATATGAAAAAAGTATATAATGGTTTAATTACACACTCCCCGTTATCGCCTATAGTAATACAGGTACTCGTAATAGGTAAACAAATAATTCGCTGAAGTCACGTGAAGGGGGGGGGGGGGGGGAAAAAGGGGTGACCGCTATAGTTGGATATGCGAAATATTAAATTGGGGAGATCAATTCTTTTAAAGAATTTAACATTCTCGATTTTTAAATGTGTACAATTGATTTAAGGTCTGCTATGATTTCATGATTTCAGCTTCTCCATCGTCAATTTCCCATATCTACGTAGCAACAATCCATTATCACCAACATATGATTATGTCTTAGTATCAACTGGTTTAACATCATTTAATAAATAAGTAATGTATTTAGAATACGGGTCGCTCTTCATATCGTTACAGTTCATAAAAGAACTAGAAAGATCAGTAGCTGAACATCTCGATGAGTTGGTGGAGGACTGTAAAAGGTAAACCGCGCAACGTGCAGTACAATATTTCTATTCTCATCACCTTTCAATCAGCATGCAGCAATCGCGTTATATATTTTTAAATTATAAGTGTATATGTATTGTGTGTATTTTCAAAAAAAAATGTTCATACATAATATTTGTATTACTGTTGTTGCAGTTTATTTTGTCCAATCAGAAGAGCCCCTGGTATCACGTGGAAATATGGATTTACCGGCGATGATCGCTTGCTTGAGACTGACTACGAAGAGATAGTGTATGAGACACAGAGCAAGTGGCAGAATATCAAAATCGCCAGATCAAGAGAGTTCGGCAATGTTCTACTGCTCGATGATGATATAAGTGAGTATTGAGACGCAAAATACTTGTAAATGTGCAAAATTAATTTATATAAATAACTGAACATGCTAAGTGAAATCGAGATATTATGCATCCCTGAAATGAAATATCAAGACGTAATCCTTGTCAAATTCTGTAACGGCCTAACAATTGGCATAAGACACGTCAGACAGCATTTGACCTAATGACAGGTTGTATTCACAAACTAGATGGTTATAGCGACCATAGAATTTGCGAAATGCTGACCATTTCATATTGGAGGTGTGCCATTCATTCTATTATGACATCACAATAGAAAGTTTTCCGTTAGTCGATCAAAATGCAATTTACAATACATTTGCATTTGAATTTTATTTTTGCAGTGATTGGTGAGAGTGATTTGATTTACACAGAAACATTACTAGGAATAGGACAGAACGACTTTAGAGATAAACACATTCTGATTCTTGGAGGTGGAGACGGGGGCGTTATACACGAGTTGTTAAAACAGTCACCGGCCTATGTCCTCATGGCGGAGGTAAGACATTAAAAAGAAGAGAAAATAATCATGATGGATATCTAATTCAAATTAATTATATAAATACATCTACGCACAATATAGTTCTACAGATATATTGTCAAAACATATCTTTATGATGTCACTTTTGTAAACAAAAAATATATAATGTAACTCTTGTTAGCATATAAAATATAAGTACAGGATAGTACAACCAGCATAATGTACTAGCGGAAAAATAAAAATGCATTATATGATATATAAAATAATAACGATAATAAAAAAAATTAACATTGAATAAATTCTATTTTGTGTTATACTGTTAACAATGTTATTCATTACAACATTTCATAATTGTTAAGGTCGAAATAACATCATTTTCAGTACACTGCTATTTGAACTTGAATTTACAAAGTTAATAACGCGTGTGACCACCATTTACATTCACGCATGCTTGACAACGGCGCCTCACTGATGCCACTAAAGTGTTCAGAAATGATTGAGGGATGTTCGAGATGTTAGTTACATGTAAAGGGGCATGGACATGTTTTGAGCTAAATTTATATTTGCATTTCTAATGTTTCAAATGCTTAATTATGTTATTTCTAATGGTCAGCAAAAATTTGAACGTCATTTCTTGAGTTAAAAGTGAGATACAGCACTTCCAATTCGCCGCTATGTAAACAAAGCCCGTGTCATGTTTTTGTTTACCTATATTGAATATGTTAGTACATGTTCTGTTTAAAACAGATTTTTTTTCAAATTACAAGTTCATTCTGAACACAGTTAAACAGTTTCCAGTGTTACTCACATCACATTTTGTTTTAAACATGGTATTTTCTGAGAATCAACTTTTACATAAACATAAACAAAGCATGCACGAGACTTGTTTACTTTACAAAGAATTGTGAGCACTGTTTCACTCTTGTAACAACTGACATTGAAAAAGTTCCTGACCATTAGAAAAAAACTTGGTAAGCATTCTAAAATTTAAATGCAAGTATAAAATTTAGTTCAAAACGTGTCCATGTCCCTTTAAAGCTTGGTCTAAATCAGCTAATGTCACTGGCTGATTTGGTAAACGGCGTAGACATCGTTATATTTCGTCCCAGACGTGTTCGATCGGCGGTAAATTGGGGGAAACAGCTTACCGAGGCAAGACACGACATTCTGTTGAACAAAAAATCCCTAACTACATCTGCAACATATGACCTTGCGTTGTCTTGCTGCAGAATGATGTGATTTTGCTGTATCTGTATTAAGTCTATCCCATGTTGCTGAATAATGTCGTCTCGATAGCATACGCCAGTGAGATTTACATTGACAATTTGTAAAGGAGTCCTTCCATGTGCTGTTATTCCACGTCACAACAAAACGCTACATCCACCGAAGTGTCGACTTTGCACAATGCAAGCATACTGGTACCGCTCACCAAAGTGACGATGCACTCTAGCGACCGTCACTGCTATCCAAAAGAAATTTGGATTCATCAGTGAACAGAACATTGGTCCAGTCCTGTATTTTGAATCACAGATGTCGTCTGCACCACGCTAGTATAGCGATACGTTGACGTTGAAGGAGTATTGGGCGCACCGCTGGACGTCATGGTCTGATGTTGTGCTCACCCAGACGATTAAGCACAATTATTGGACTGTTACGAGCAGTCAAACTTGCTCTCTGGAAACGATTCCTCAGGTGCACAAGTCTCATGTGGTTGTCCTGCCGACGCGACGTCACACGAGGACGCCGATAACGCGATACCGAGTGTTACCAGATTATTGAAAACGCAATAGTATTCAAACGAAACTTTTACACTTCTTACTCTAAACAGTATTGACCAGTAAAACTCATGTGTATGAACACTTTGATAAACATGCGTTCTCTTACCATGAAAAATTCCGTGCATCTGAGTCGGGTACTATCCGATGTTGTTCAAAACAATCACCTTTATCGATTGTTTAGATTTTATGCATATAAATAAAAAAAAAAATTAAAAGTTATACTAAATTTTATAATGCACAGTTTCTTTTTTCCGCTAATAAAGTTAGAATTTATCACAAAGCGACATTTGTAGATAGACGAGGCTGTGATTAGCGCGTGTGATAAGTACTTACAGAAAGTATGTGGGGATACTTTGAAGAAGAGAGAAGGAAAAAATTATAAGGTGAGTTTAAGATATATCTTATAATTACTTGTTTTGCTATGTATGAATATTGTCGGTAAAGATGATTTGGAAGTTAAAGTAGGATACTCAAAATACACATAATATACTCAATGATTTCCATGACAATAAACCTCCTCCATTTAGATTATTTTTTATCCAAATACTTGGAAAAGTGAAAGTAAATTTGCAAAAATTATTTTCGATTTGATAGACTACAATATCGAACAACGGCGAGCTAGGTCAAAAATGTGTGTAAACAGCAATTTTGACTTTATAAATAATAACTATATTTAGATAAAGATTTGTGATTGTGTGCAAGAACTTCAGGAGGCTCTAGAATCAGAAAGAAAGTATGATTACGTCATCAACGATTTAACGGAATTTTCCGTTGACAAGAACCAGAACGGTGAGTATCAATGATTGAAATTTATGCACTACGTATGAGCAACTCTGACAGAGTTAATTGTTTTATATTCCTGATTTTCAGGGATTATATAAAGTTCTTTACATGAGAAATTCATGCCTTAAATTGCTTATTATAGATACAACCATTGTCCATATTTTTAAATACAAAACTCCTCTGTCCTTCCATTTTATACAGTGTTAATGGAACATTAACCCTCATCAAACAAAATTTCTTCTCCTCTAATTCCCCTACTTTCTCTTTATTCCATTCAGAGTTTCAGTACTAGATATACATTTCCATTCTTTTGATATATTTTTTCATTCTTTTGATACTTATTTTGACGATGCTTCCCTGATCTAGCCAGAGGGCTCATGGTGGGTGTGACTGATCAATACAAAAAGGCGAAGTTAACATTGTGTCAAACGTAATCATAATCCAAAAAACATATACAAAATCGAGTGTAGGGCAACACGGACCTCCGAAGAAGACATTCAACTTAGGCACCTGATATTACCTCCCCTGAAACTGTGAACACGACGAACAGTGATCAGTCTCATAAGTCCTGAACGGAATATAGAATAAATTTAGATAGATCCGGCCCCCTAGACACACCAGGGTTTGACCAGGTGGCCAGGAGGAGTAAGCATCCACTGTCGACCGGTCACAAGCGTCGTGAGTCCATTTTTTTCATCAGATAAACGGAGTAGTCTGTTGTCAAACCAGTGTATAAAGAACGGTCTAACAATTGGTATGAAACATGTCAGACAAGATTTGACCCAAAGGCAGGTTGTATTAGCAAACTATATTGCTATTTGCAGAATGCTGACTTTCAAAGTGATTGTTGAAACCCCTGCAATAACACCTTGCTCGATTTAAAAACTAATCATATATAGAAAAGGCTCTTGTGTGTCGAATCAGTGTTTGCCCTGTTTTCGATTTTGTATTCTCGATGAGATTTTTTAAAAAGAGATACTAATGTTGAGGATAATTTAGCAGCAAGGATTCTAGTATGTCAATGACTACTGTAGTATAGAACCTTTATGTTGTAGGTCACATCCGAAATACTAGCAATCATGATTTTTCGCTTCTATTCTGAAGAATCAGTTGCTGCAATTTTGATAAAATATGAATTAGGTATCGTTGAAAAATAACGAACAGTGATCAATCTCGTCAGTCCCAGATAGAATACAAAAACAAGAGTTGGGCAAACACGGATCCCTGGACACACCAGGGGTGGGATCAGGTGCTTAGGAGGAGTAAGCATCCCCTGTCGACCGGTCACACCCATATCATACCTTTACGAATACGATGATGGAAAGGTGATCCAATGCAGAGGTTGTGTTGATGATTCAATGTTCGTTGTTTTGTTATTCATTCAACAGTGTGAGATCATGCTGACGATGTACAGTAACATTAAATCATTTCCTTTAATTCAGCAAAATATCATAATAAGGCTTCTGAGTTGCAGCAACGTTAGGTAACGTAGATCAGGAAACCCATGTAAAAAAAACTGTTAGTCAGTACTAAAACCTCCAAACAAACACTATTGTTTTGCTGGATAGGTCCCCAAAACAGTGTTTACCTGCGATATCAATGCAATTAAAAGTGTATGCTTACTACACCAGGGGTGGGATCAGGTGCTTAGGAGGAGCCAGGGGTCCGTGATTGCCCAACTCTTGTTTTTGTATTCTATTTAGGACTTACGAGATTGAACACTGTTCGTTTTCTTTGCCTTTACATGCTAATGAACACTGTTCGTTATCTTTGCCTTTACATGCTAAGTGAAGGAAGATAAACACAAATAACTGACGTGAATGAAGTTCAATTTGTACCTGCATTCGGGAATAATTTATTCAAACCGGCCGCAATGATCACGAAGTCGTTCAAGCCCCGGTTTTACCTCAAGTCATAATAGGTACTGATTAGTCCTTTGCCAAACACTCATTTAGAAGTGCTTTCGGACGACAACTTACTAAGGTCTTGTATCACGTCTGCCGTTTGTTCGATACAGAACTTGTTCTGATCCATACATAGATCTAAATTCGTGGTACTTCACTTCAAACTGCTGAGAAAGACCTTAACGGGACGTAAAGCAAGCAAAACACACTAAGTAAACAATTATCAAATGCAACGCAAAATAGCATGAAAAACAAACAACTTCAACAAAGAATTTTAGCATCCCTCTAATGTTATGCATTCTCTTCTACAGGGTTTTCATACCAGTATGAGACAAGTTGTGTGATTCTAGAACTCTCGATGAAAGTTTTGCAACCTCAAGGGAAATATTTAGCAAGAGTATGTAGTCAATGTACATACAATCAATACATTTACTTTTGCATAAAAATGTAGGCATTTGAATTGAATGTGACAAATGCTATTTAGATTTCGTTTCAAAGTATTGAATGCACTTTATATCCCTGCATGTTGCGTAACACATAAACATTTGTAAAACATCTTGTTGTTGTTTCACATAGCTTATTGCCTTCTTCTTTGTTTTTTATGCTACGGGCTCCACAATCTGTTTTCTAGGAAACACGAGTTTCGTTGAAATTACTGCTTCTACATACAAGTCCAACGTTCCAGGTACTATTGTATGATATATTTTGTAGGGAAATTGTTTGAGTGACAGGACATACATTAGAAGGTTTGAGAAGGACGTCCAGGCTCTTGGTCTCGAGTTCACAAGAACAGATATCCATGTTCCATCGTTCAGAGAGACGTATCCTTTGAAAATGGAAAATGAGAGAGAGAGAGGAGAGAGAGAGAGAGAGAGAGAGAGAGAGAGAGAGAGAGGAGAGAGAGAGAAGAGAGAGAGAGAGAGAGAGAGAGAGAGAGAGAGTTTCTGCATATCTTGATAGCACTGTTGATATGAATTGATATTTTGCTTCTTAAATTATTATCAGATATTGCTTGTATCGAGGTACGCAAACCAGATTAATACGAACAGAGGAAAGGGAAGAGATTCAAGTGGTGGTCCAAATTAGTTTTGCTGCTCATAATGATATACTTTTCAATGAATAAAATAGGATTATTTTTAGTGTACTTATTACCATTGTGAATATAATTATTCTTTCAAGCCCCGATCAAAATTAAGGAATCCCATCCTTCTCTGGAAAGTGATAGCGTATGGAACGTCTTAACTGAAGATTGAACGAAACTGTGAATATTTCTCCGCACATGGATTATGCTTTCTTCAAAAACATTATGTAAAATAGGTAGATAAAATGAAACTCCGGATGTTGTGATGCCCTATTCGGAAACAGATCTGTACACTTGCAACAGTCTGTTGGAATTCCCATGGGCACGAATTGTGCTCCTTTGTTAGCTGACCTGTTTTTATATTCTTATGGTGCAAAATTCATCCAAAAGCTTCTACTGGAAAAGAAGAAATATCTAGCGGTGACCTTTAACTCGACATTTCGATATATTGATGACGTTGTATCTATTAATAATAATGATTTTCATTCATATGTTGATTCAATATCTCCTAACGAACTAGACATAAAGGATACTAAAGAGTCTTCTAAGTCTGCTTCGTACTTGGATATCTTATTGAACATTGACATTAACGGCAAACTAAGAACTCAACCTTATGACAAACGGGACGGTTTCAGCTTCTCCATCGTGATATATTTTTTATTCCCCATCCACCTCGTTATACTCGGAGTAAACTGTATTATTGTATTATTCCGGATTCCTTCACGTAAATTTGTCTTCCATTGCAGTCATTCATTCAAGTCCCTTTTTGGTTGACTCGCTTAAATCTGATTTGCTTAGTGGTGAATATAAGTTAATGTACAATGTATCTTATCGTGCTCATGGCGGTTGTGACCGGTCGACAGTGGATGCTTACTCCTCCTAGGCACCTGATCCTACCTGGTGCGTCCAGAGGTATTTGTTTCCCCGGCCTTTCTCTTGGGTTGCTATTCGTAATTTTTTGGTACCGAGGAAGGGATAGATCGTCCCTAGGATTTTTTTTTTCGTCATATAGCTAAAGCACCAAAGTGACCAGTGAAACAATTGTGCAATTTATGGGACGATCTTTCCCCTTCTCATGACAAAATAAAGGCTTATACACATATATAATCTAAAGATATACAAAAGAATTAGCACAAGAAATACACCAAATCTACAAACTTTTGCATAATCAGTGTAGTTTTAGTGCTATCGTGAAGACATACGGTGTTTCAACACTTCATATCACATCCCTCGCGATAAAAGAAAATTAAATTTTTAAACATCATAGACAGCTGCATTTAATTTCCAAAAAAAAAATAAATTTCAAAAATGCATCTTGGCATCAGTCATCCAAAAGTCTCATAAGTTTTGTGATTCTACGCAGAAGTACACTTAGATTGGTACATGTATCATAAACATAGACTGTGGAGGTCAATTATCCCAACAGTTTGCTGGAATTCCAAGGGCCACATATTGTGATTCATTAATAGCAAATATTTCTCTTCATTCATAGGAAGGATTTATTTAAACGTTTCAACACGAGAAATCACTTGTGGCTTTTAATTTGTTTGATCTATTAACATAAAGAGATACATGCGCCTCATAGTGTTTCAAAGGACTCGTGTTTACTCTAAAAGTGTATACAATCCACAGGATTTATGTTTGTGATTAATGGCTCACGCAGATATTGCCGTTCAACAGGGAATGCTTACTCACTCTAGGCACCTGATTCCATATCCAGCGTTTGAAGGGGTTTGTGTTGATAGTTTCATCTCAGGTAGAAAATTTGAATACAAAAACAGGCTACATGTAGCTCATAAGGAAGCACAATTTGTTCGCATGGAAAATCCAACAGATTGTTTTTTAACGACTACATAGTTGTAAATGAGAAGCCAACGTCTTTTTCAACTTTAATTGTGAATAGAATCAAGTGGTGTTTAAGAAAGTAATTTTGGATGAATAAGCCTTTCCTAGGATATGAAATTTCAATTTCATCCCTTCTGGAGGAATATCAAAAACATAGTCTTTGTTTTATCGTAAGGGGTGTATATAATTTTGCGGTAATAATGGGAAAAAACTGTTATTTGATGTAAGTTTCATTGTGAATGACTTTCATGTGCATGTCCTATACAGATATGACAATCCAAGTGATTTAGATGATTTGTGAAAACGCGTCATTAATTGCATATTATTGTGATAAACAGTTCCGTAAAAAAAAAAAAATATTGGATTGTATTTGAATGGTTGTATTTTGTTTTACGTCCCTTCTGAGAATATTCCTCTCATATTGAGACGTCACCATTGCCGGTGCAAGCTACAAATTTTAGCCTATGTTCGGCGCTTATGGTCTTTGAGTAAGGAGGGATCTCTATCGTCCCACACATGCTGTGACACTGGACCTCAGTTTATGTTGTCTCGTTTGGAAACCTTAAACTCTCATTTGATAGTGTTTACCCTTCATGCATGGTTTTCCAACCCAAATTAATCAAAAAAATCTCAGTTTCAAAGTATGCAAGTTCTTTCTGTTTTGGAAAACATGTTTAAACGTCTAGTTGTTAGGATACTAATTTGTTGGGTGGAATGTCTGTTGATCGCATCAAGCCCGCTACATGTTCAATAGTCAGTGATACTAAGCCTACACTCAAAATAAGTTATGTGTCTTCTGGAGAATACCTTTACCGCTTTTCTTTCTTTTTCTTGTCATTTTTACGCTAAACATTAAAACTATAGTTTATTTAGGGTTTACGGCAAAAGTTTGGACCTTTTCAATGCAAGGAAAAACAGCACTATTTTAGTGTCGACTCTGTGTTATGTAAACAAGACTTTAACTTTGTTTATGTTTACAAACAAACTAGTGAAATATTAATTTTGTAATATAAAGCATTTTATTTTTTCTCAGATATAAGTTGAATTTGAAAATATCACATTTCACCTAAAGAATATTTGAATGTGATATACATGTACATGTATAAAATATTACAATAAATATACACCCGTGGGGATCCAGGTTAGAACAGGTCATCAGCATCCCCTTGCGTGTCGTGAGAGGCGGCTGAATTGGGCGGTCACTCGGATGAGACTGGAAATAAAGAGGCCCTGTTTCACAGCAGGTGTGGCACGATAAAGATACCTCCCTGCTCAAAGGCCCTGAGTGCCGAGCACAGGTCTAAATTTTGTAGCCCTTCACCGGCAATGGTGACGTCTCCGTATGAGTGAAGTATTCTTGAGTGGGATGTAAACAATAAATAATCAATCAATCAGTAACTATACATTAACAATAACATGCCTCAATCTTTGTCAACACAACAAATAAGAAAAATGAATTCTCTATCATGAGTGCCTGTCATGACGTAGAACATACATTGTTTTCTTGAAACATTTATAATATATATTAGACAGTAGATTGTGATCATTCAAAGTGAAAATCAACATTTTGCCATAATAATTTTGGGAAAAGCGTGGATCACTTCCTTTAAAACAAAGTTTTCACGTTATGGTAGGAAAGGCTCCGTGATACAGTCATGCACATTGTTATATACAGCTGAAACTGTTAAAGTTCAATAATGAGTGATGATTCAGACGCAGAGCAGCAAAGAAATATTTTGTTAAAGATTATTTTTCACAAATCTAACTAATCAGTTTTCATCAGTTTATCAGTTTTAATCAATTAACAATCGATTTCCCAAGATTATGGTACATTTATACACCAAATGCGATAACTTCGAATGATTTCTCTCTTTAAATATTTGTAATACATGTAAATGTCTTTCGAAATTGTAGCATATATACCGTTTGTCATCAAGCTCAAAATATAACAAGTAATAATTGATCTGCAGGTTAGCTTCATCTATGGATCCGCCTCTTCCGTAAAACTGCCACTTGGAGATCATTTCATGCAGTACTTGGGTAAATTTCATTTCATGAAAGTCAATCAACAACTTCCGGTAGCATTGATGAGGAATTTTTGCACCCTCCTCCTCCACCCCTTGTATTTATATCTCCATTCTTTACAAGGGTAGCCTGAGGGAAGGTGTTTATTCGATCGTCTGTTTTGCTTGTGCTTGCATGACTTAAATGTGTCCCATGCATCTTCACGGTAAGCTGTGATTTTCTTCTAGTTTTTAATTTCCAAACACTTTCTCGTCTCATAAAGTACTTTGTTATGAATAAAGACGATCTCCTCCTTTGTGACGTCGAATTTTCGTCAAAAATGTCGTCATCAGAATAAATTTTCACTACAAAAGTTTCAAGAGAAACTGAATAGTAATTAATCAACCTCATTGAAAATGAACAAATTTTCAAATGATAAAAACAGAAATAATTAGTCAAGAAAGAAAATAAAGATATTGATTTCATTGCTACTGAAATTATCTAATATTTACAAAAAAGAAATGCATTGGTCCCGTTTGTGTGAAACGTTTGCCTGACATGATGATCATCGTCGTAACCCATGGGTTTCTCTCCGTTACATTGCATTCAACAAACGGAGAAAAAACACGTGGCTTCCGACAATTGATAAGTGATACTCACTACAGGTATTTGGAGACCGGAAACGGCATATGACGTAGGTAATGGCGATCATAATTATTCCTAGGCCGAATAAACCCCCTAGAATACCCCAAAATCTGAAAGAGATACAAATACTTATTATACATGTAATACGAGAACTTGCAGATCAAAATTAATGCTTAATAACGTGCACTATTAAAAAAAAAAGGATTTTAGCTTCTTCTTTTTTTGTTTACAAAGGAATAGTACATCGTTTGTGAGCACGGTATAATACGAAAAACGAAATACCATTTTATATTTCCAACACTGCAAATTGACAAGCTAATTTAATTTGAGTTGATCTTAAGCCACATAATAAAATTCTGGCAAAGTTAATCACAGATATATTGAAATACACCAAGGGCAGTAAGACGTACAAAATCAACACTAAACGTGTGATAGACAGTCTTACAAATCATAACAGAGTATAGTCACGTTATCATGTCGGGTAAAATGAAAAAGAGAATTTTATAAGTGCTCAGCACGTGGAATCAGACAAAACTGGGCATCATCACACGCATACTGACAGCAGGGGCTAAACGACTGACGTCACTAAAGATATCATAGACGAAGTTTAAAGTTTGTTTGCACTATGATGAAATGAGAAGTTACCGTTTGGTGAAAATGAAAAACTAATAGTCTTTTGGAGAGCCATAGGCTCCAAAAAAAAAAACAAACAAACAAAACACGCACAGTGGCTATTTCAAAAGAACGAGGAAAAATAAAGGGACAAAGCGGACATCCATGTGCTGGCCAGTGGTATTAAGAGTGAATCTTAAAACCAGTTTTAACCAGTATAACTCTTCGGAAACAAAAAGACTGATCCCATTACAGTACAGCTGAGAGAATAGCAATGAAAGTTATCTATAATGTTTGGGAATGGATAAGACTGAAATCAATCAATAGACCATTTCGTTCATTGATGCTCTTCTCACAATAAAAAGTATTGATTACAACGAATTAATTCTTAAGTACACCAATAGACAAGATCATAAATACCTCACCACAAAGACAAAAACACGGGAAAGGGTCAGCTTAAATCTATGCAGGTATTGAATACTATTTTATTGCAGGAAAAGCGTATTGATTGTTTGTGTTACTATAAGGAAAAAAACATTAGAAGATGAAAGTCGTCCCTTTTCAAGTTTGTAAAAGAACAGGGAAAACACAAATACGTGTATGATTCATGAAGATATATTTCACTACACAGAGAGAGTTAAGATAACACATAGGAGAATCTACAATAGATTATGAACTTGTACATTAAAAGTTTATTGAATTTCTTTTCACAAGAATGTAGTAGGTGCCTAGTAGGAGTAAGCATCCCTTTCAACCGTTCACACTTGTCGTGAGCCCTATATCAATCAAGTTTCACCGGCAATGGTGACGTCTCCATATGAGTGAAATAATCTCGGTGGGACGTAAAACAATGAATAATCAATAATCATAATATATCAATCAAGTAAACAGAGTAACCCGCGGTAGTCAAAATTAGTGTGTAATGATAGGCCTTCATTGGTATAAAACATGTCAGAAAACATTTGTCCCAATGACAGGTTGTTTTGGTAAATTCAATCAATATAAGGACCATGAAATTTGCGAATTAAACGGGAATATTACAAAACCAGTAGCCTGCCTCCATTTAACAAGATGTGTTCAACCGTCTCCATATGAGTGAAATAATCTCCACATATGAGATATGAAAGCCCTATCACTTACCATTTAAAGGCTATGACCAATTTTAAAATTTTGCAGACAGACAAATTACAGGTGAACAGTCCAAAAACTATATGCCCTAGAATCAGTGATTCCGGAGGTATATAAAATGATCTGGTGTGTCCAGGGGTCCGTGATTACCCAACTCTTGTTTTTGTATTCTATTTAGGACTTACGAGATTGATCACTGTTCGTTATCTTTGCCTTTACATAATGCACAGAATTGCATATCGAATTAGTTGAAAAATAGATATGCACATTATAATGGAATGTTGCTTAATGAATATGGGAAGTTGAGATGAAGCCATCCTGTTTATCATAAATCTGAATTGGTAGTTAGTAATTAACCTCTATATTCAATAAAATATCGAAATATAAAGACCACGTGTTTTCCTTCATTTCGAGTTCACTGGGAAATATTGAATCGACATTTGGCTGAAAATGAGCATTGTTAATAAATGAAAAGTTGAAGATAACGAACAGTGATCAATCTCGTAAGTCAAATAAGAGTTGGGTAAACATGGACCCCTAGATACACCAGAGGTGGGATCAGGAGGAATAAGCATCCCTTGTTGATCCGTCACACCAGTCGGTATATATTCTAAATGTCGAGTTTAAGGTCACAACAAGATATTTGTCCTTCTCAATGTAGAATCTTGAATATAATTTGCCTGGTAAGAATGAATAGCAGGTCAGGTAATAAAGGAACACAATTTGTGTCCTAAGGAGATTACAACTGCGAAGATATTGCCAATGGTGAACTCCAGCATCTTTCTAATATCATCTTCAGAATACTTGTGCATAGGGTATCTCATAAATCCTAAAAGAAAGCAAAATGAAAAGATGGGCAAATATGGACCTCTAAACATATCAGAGGTGGGATCAGGTGACTGAGAAAAGAAAGCCGCCTAAACATAATATTAATCGATTACTACATGTAGTATATATGCTATTAGGTGTATATACCTTTTAGAAAATTCAGATGTACATGTATATGTAAATGTTAGTCTTTCGGCAAAGAAATATAGCTTTGAAAATTACAATTGGTCGACGTCATACAGAAATTAATAGACATTAAATAACACATTAATATCGGAAAAGAATTCATTAATTCTAAAGATTGAGTTGATACGACCGATACTATTGCACATTTTCCACTAATAAACCGGTACATTTTAGCGTGTTTTTGTCTTGTCTAACTTTTCGTATTTTAGAATTCTTTTATTGAAGACATAGAATAGGATAAATGTAGATATTTGTTTCTAAATACTTCTTAAGATTTGTTTATTGTTGAAAGCTGCAACTTATGCAGTTATATCATTCAGTCTATCTTTATAAATAAGCTTCTACATGAATCTGAGTACATCAATTAATAAATTGACTCAATTATACCGAAAATTTCAATCGAAAAAATAGATCGATGCTTTTAAATGAACACCGGTAGTTTTGCTTTTATTAAGAAATCATTAGTGACGTCACTATTTCATCTAAAACTAGCAACACCATTATCATAAACAAATTAAGCAAAACTTGAAATTGATGAACATGCAACTTTATCATGCTACGAAGAGTTCACAGAGCACATAGGATATCAACCCTCTTTTGTAGCAGTTCCATACTTAAAATGTGTAGTACAGATCTTAAACACTTTCCAGTTAGAGTGCTTCAATGAAAAAATATATTTACAAAATGGGAAACGTCAGAACGTCAATATTTTAGCTATTGGAAGGTTTCAATACGACACGTTTGAGTCGAGTAATTAAATAACCTAACATAGCAAGGTAACGATAATAAACAATTATTCCATTATGTTTAAGAACACGTCTGCACTTAATGCTCTGGGTGTTTTAGTTCTGGGTGTTTTGATTTTATGAAAACATGACGTACTTCGTTTATTAGATTGCAAATAAGATTCATTAAAGAAGATCGATCCTAAAATTTAAGTTTCGACTTCGATGATTAATGTAACGGTATTCCAGCTGCAGCTGCATGGTGCTTATGTCTCTCAGCTGATCCAATAAGCGAGAGCATGTTCTGCGTATGACCGATGTTAAATCGAGGCAGACTTACAGGAGTTACATGTTTCCTTTAATTTCACAAACACGAGAATTTTACGATCAATGCAATGATTTGACTGTGAATTCAATCTGCCAATACATGAAATGCAGACTGACGTGCTTCACACCAATTGTCAGGCCGTACTCTATACACTGATTACTTCAATTACCTGATCAAGATATAGAAATCACGATGGGCATGACCGATCAACAGGGGATATTTACTCCTCTTTGGTACCAGATATCACCATTGGTGTTTCCACAAATTAGTTGTTGCCTATTGGAATTATGCAATTGAGCACTCTATGTTATCCTTTTTTAGCTCCTATAAACGATGCAATCAAGAAACATGGACCCTGGAAATGCCAGAGATGGTATCAGATGCCAAGGAGGAATAAGCATCCCCTATCAACCGGTCACATCCGCTGTGAGCCCTATATTTCAGTAATCCGTAGTCAAAATCAGTGTGTAACGAATGGCCCCAATCAAAAATCACGTACCGACATGTTCTTAAATGTGGCAATTTTGGCCACGGTGGAATAATCAAGTTTTATCTAAGTAATATGCAATAACTACACGGGAATGCCAATTGGCAAGGACAAGCTCTGATCATATTGTTCTTTAGGTACAAAAAGAAACTGTTGAATAGCACTTCAATTTTGCTTTTCATAATCAACGTTTTATCAATGTGGCTTTTCTTATTCATAATATGATTTTACTCAAAGCATCCACATCGCCCCATCGATGGAATAGACATTAACTAACGTTGTATTACTATTTAAGATTTATGTCGCATTTTGTGAAATTTGGTATTTGCAGCTGTAGTGAGGGACAAGTACGCACGGATTTTCGAAAGTTTGATTTCTCAGTGTATAAGTGTGGACACGTGGAAATGGAAACAAACCTTGATCAATCAAAGGCTTCATAAAAAGGGAAAACAATGTAAATGAGAAAAGAATGTAAATGAATTGGAATTCATACCACAAAAAATGACATCGATCTAATTCCGAAGAGAAATTTCATTTGTCCTTCAGATTAAAGATCAATAATCTCGATGCAACAGAAACATTCTAATTGATGATAACAGACCCTCTATTCCTCTTCAATCACCAAGTATATTGAAAATACTTCTTAAGGTTTAATTATTTCCCTATTGAAAACAATTCCTTTCACTGGGGATTTTACTAACATTATGAGAATGGTGCAACGAAACTTTCCTTTCCATATGTGCTCTTCAAACTGGTAAAGTATTTGCACGAAACGTTCTGTGTGAATTATCCTTTACTGTTTCCTATTCTTGTTAAGAAATACTTGATCTGGAATCTTGTTGGGATATTGCGTGGCCGATTGCATTAGGCAACGATTGAAAATTTATCTTAAGCGTTCCTCATTACAACATTACGTAATGTTTATCACCTTCTTGTCTAGCCTTGTCAGACATTAAAAACACCATTTATTAATAGCCTAGTGCATTAATTAAAATTAATTACCTTCAAGGGGGTCAAAATTATTGACATCATACGAAGATCGCAAACGTCTCTATTTAGCTTTTCACTTAAAATTTAATGCAGTTCTTCATTAACGTTTAAACTAAAGACTTTAAACGGATGAATTTATGAGAGACCAACTTGCTATTCTGGCGCCATCTTTTGCCGGTACAAGCACAGTATCGTAATTTGAATTGTTTCAATGTTATTAAAAATATAAAGTAATAATAGACACACCACACCATTTAATGAGTTGAGGTGGTGCAGTGAGCAGAGCATTTGATTTCGAGGTTGTGAGTTCAAATCCCACTCAGACTTTGGCGCTAAAACTGGTTCCTTCGCAACACAATCGGGAACTAGAAATAAGACTCGCGGGTAACGAGCATTAAAATCGAGGTATCTTGTCACGGCATGTGTTGCACCAAAAAAAAAAATCACTTAAACTACTACAGATCTGCTTGCCACGCAAAGTTCTGGCTGAAATGGTGTCATATATACATGTAGCTGGTGAATGTCGGTATAAGGTGAAAATTCTCCACAGAACGTAAAAAATAAAACCCAACATTCCCAATGGCGTGGTTTCCTATTAACATCATTCTTATGATTTCATTTCTAAGCATTTTGTTTTTATTAAAACCATGCATAGTGCATACAATTGCATCACAACGCTATTAAATTCATGTCGCTCACTGAAAACAAAACATTTTCTTTAACCAATTAACTTAATTAGAGCTGAGATATGCAAATTTGTATTAACGGGAAGGGCGTCTGTTCACCCGAAGGAATCACAAATTTCTGAATTCTTTGTCGTAGATAAGATAAGAAAGATAAGATATTCTTTATTTCCTCCAAATTAATGGAGAGTATATCATAATCTAATTATAAACTTATATAAACAGAGCAGAAAAAAACATATTTATATTATGTACAAAAGCGATTGGAAATTACAGATTACGACAGTCTATGACAAAAAAACCTTTGTTTTTGTACAATGTATTTGCCACTGTTAGCATAACTTGCTTCCATTTTGTATATGAAATGTTTTCAAAGCTTGTGCTTGAACACAACCAAGTAAAGATAAAAATCGTGTTTCGTGATCTTGATAATCAAACAATACATATTCTTCACAACTGAGTATTTCTAAAATGTTTTCAAGCATAGTTTCTCTGTCATCCAAAAGATTAAAACAACTAAGCATAAGATGCATATTAATATTTGTTCTTTCGCAAAGTCATGAAAAATATAACAATGCGCTTACTTACAATACTGGTAGATTGTCCTCGTTGGAGGAAACGCTTACACACGTTGTCGTTGAACAATGATTCACGTCACTTCCGGTACAACAGTTGTTTGTGCATTGGAGACTAATAAAAGTGCCATTACTGGCCGTGTAGCTGCAATTTGTCATCCTTCATTCATCTTCAAATAAAGAAAAGCATATATCAATGTGTCATTACAAAAGTACACGCATAAGCTTTAAAAGGGTGTGTTATTTTAACTTTGCATTCGGACTTGACTTACAAATTGGCTACGAATATTCTGCATCATCAATGATCTTTGATATATACAAAACTGTTAAATTATATATATATATTTTTATTTAATGACTATTTGCGTTGTATTTGACATTATAATAGGTGAAAATTAATCAATTTCAATCAATCGGTCAATGATTTATCCTATCGTATTTCATTTCATTTGATGGTAACGTCCAGGAAACGCTTGAGCCCTAGATAAAACGCAATCTTACGATAAATTCATCATAAACAGACTAATGCCTTTGGACTAAAGATATCCGGCCGGGATACAGAATCGGTTCTGTTTTTATGTACCACTTCGTTAGCCCATTAAACATAATCTATTTTTAACTGTCTTTAATTGTTAGAGATCACGTGACCAAGGTATGTCAGTGACTCAATTTACGACAGGAAACCTGAAGTCTTCAATTCCAAACACACCCTAGGATCCCAGTATTTCAAGGAAGAACAATCAAAGAAAAACCTAGAGATCTTCAATATCCTGTGCACTACCTTAATGTCCCTGGTCCCGTTCACTTAATATCGTGTCTTCTGATTAACAGGACGTCTTGTAATACATTTAACCCGGTCTAACCTTGATATAGTCTACTACTGCCAAGGTTTGTTAAATAAGATTTAAGCCAAGTAAAGAGAATGTTTGCATAATAGGAAGTAACAGAAAGTGCAACCTCGCACATTACCCAATGACGTCATGTTAAGAAGAGATGTGAACCAGTACAAGAGAACCAGTACATGACATCTACCATCAAGATAATACCACGTTATTCGAAATAAAATACGGGATTTCTAAGCAATACCATAACATATTAGTTTTAAGTTTCAAGTAGACATTTTAACATTGTTTCATTTGCTCTTACTTGGGTAACCTTTGTCATGTTTCAAGTCGGATCTATTTTAATGGTCAATTTATGCTAAATATTTAAAAATTATTTTAAGCACGAATTCAACTCAATTTTCATTACCTTGTTCATCTCCTTAAATTGCCGAGGTTCATTTCTTCTATTATTTTGTTTCGTGCTTTTTTTTAAATTATCTATTTTATTTATTTATTTATTTATTTATTTATTTGATTTTGTGTTGTTTTCTTTTTCTTTTCTTTTTTGTTTGTTTGTTTTGTTTTTCTTTTGCAAATATAAGTGCAAAGTTAAAGCCCTACCAAATAACGTTCTTGTTGCTTTTTCCGCTCTATCATATTCTACAACTATATGAATATACCGTAGTCACATGCTGATTGTCATTTTGTGAAATCCGTCTCGAGCGACTTCCGAATCAAATGTGTACAATAACATTGTTTATTATACTTCTGTAAAAATGTTTCCTAATATGACGTTCAGGAGATAAAATAGCTATTTACACTGTTCGTGAATAAACAAACTATTCCCCGAGAATAGTTTTTTGACTATTCCCCGTTCGAATAATTTCCCGCACGCTTTGACGCCAGTTTTGATTTCCTGTAATTTGATTTTGGTTGAAGGTATCTTCAGCGTTAGTAACACTAGAGAGTTCAACTACAAACAATTTGTCGTCTCGAAACGGTATTTACGAGTTACGAGAGGATATCGTTGCGCTTGTCGACTATAAAGATAGTAGAAACAAACAAAATGTTGTAAAAGTGGCTTTTGGAGACTATTTAGTGGAAAGATATGGAAAAACTATAATATTGAGGAAATAGAGAAATTACTTTCAATGGAGATCGGACGATGTGTTCTAAATTGAAGAAGTTTTATGCTGAACTGGGAAATTCTACGCAAGGAAATCGTTAATTAGATTAGGGCTTCAGAACCAGTTCTTGAAGAGAATATCCGTTGATATTGTTAAATAATTAAAATGTTAACTGAATTTAAAATATGTATCTTTCTTTTCCCAACAGATGAAGTATACATGTAGACATCAGTATAATAAACAACTTATTCACTGGCTGTGATTGTGGAATAGCTCTTTGATTCAACCCTTGACAGGAACTATTCCCCTCGGGCAAGCCCTCGGGAAATAGTTCCTGCCTCGGGTTGAATAAAGAGCTATTCCAACTCACAGCCAGTGAATAAGTGTATAATATTCCAAAAAATATAAACAAACATATTTGCTTTTTATGCATGTTGTAGGAAAATGATAGAAATTCAATGCCTTGTTCTATCGTTTTAACCGACTCGGAGCTATTACCAGATTAAAGCTAGGATACATGCAATTGCCATCCATGTCCAAATTACAAGATATATGTTGGTGGCATTGTCACGTGTTTAATGGTTATTCAAGCCTCTGTAGACATTTACGTTTACATGACGTGTGTCTGTCTGCCTGTTGCTTGCTATTCCTTTGTATATCTGTCTGTTTTATAAGTCTGATTACTTTGCGCTTATACAAAAGGAATCTACTGCAGGGACTTTAAGAATGTATGAATATTTTAAAGTCACGTGATTGATACGATCATTCTACGAGATCCACGTGGGGTATTACATTTCCCCAATTTCGTCTGTACCTAATGCGTCATGCATTTTCGGGCACATAAAAATAGATATGTGAATTATCATTTACAAACTAAACAGGATACGAATAGCCACACAGAGTGGAGTGCACCCAAATCGTCAAGCACGTGCTTGCAGCATTCCAATGCACGCAATCCTATTCGTTTTATTCGACCCATTTAATTCAACTAAAAGTTTTTATCTAAACATGTACAGATAAAGCTAGCATTCTTTCTTTGAATATTGTACAATTATAGCATGTTGAATTCGGTCTATTCATGGTTTTATAGCACCAACCTTGAGTACAATATTGACCGAGAACGAAGTCCGAGGTCTATATTGTACTCAGGGTTGGTGCTATAATACCATGCAAAGACCAAATTCAACATACCATAATTGTTTTATTATTTTTAACACATTTTGCTGCAATAATTATTACAATATTTAGTGATATAATAATACAAAGCTAAACGATTGATTTTAGCATTATAATTGTGACGTCACAATGGAAAGCGAAAGGATAACGCTATAATTGTGACGTCACAATGGAAAGCTGAAAGGATAACGAAAGTGGTGCCATTTTAGGAAAACATTATTTATGATAAGTCACGTGGTGTTGTTTCAAACAAATTACAATGAAAAATAATAATAAATTTTATTTTGTCTCCACGTGTTGCTTGGAAACAGAAATGATAGAATCGCACAGAACACATCATAACATGACGATTGGGTGGTTTAAATTTCACATAACTGAGTGCAATATGGTAAACCACTTGAATTGCCTTGATAATGCGACAATGGAGAACATTAGAATTTTTTTCACAAATGAACTCAAAGAGATTTCAAAATTTATTTTATATCTCACACCACAAAATCTCTTTTCATCAGTATTTGAATATCATGAACAATCAGCTATCATCATTTATATTTAAGTGATCCCTTCTTTCGCCATATATTTCCTTTATAATTCTAGATGAATAGCTATCATGTTCTTGAAGTATGAAAAAATATGATAGTTCAGACGTGATTTCAGTATCGATCAAAAAACGTAATATTTGAATAAAATGGGTATTCGGGTTATTGCTTCTGATAAATTACTAATGTGTTTGGCTGAATGTGTTTGTATAAAAAACTGATTATTAAGATCGTATCAAGATAAATGCCTTCAGAGACGGTGCCCGGCAAAGCTGAATAAAACAGCCCGTTAATATTACACATCAAAGGGAATCATAAAAAGGTGGCAATAAGGAAAAGAGGCTTTATCTCAAATTTCTGCGATGAAAACTCTTACTAAAGGCAATTCACGTTCAAAACATTACTTGCAATTAATTCAGTTTCAAACGCGATAATTCAAACTACTAACTGCAAGTTGTGATCATATATTTTCCATAGCTGAAATGACCAAAATTGAGCTTATTTGCATGTAAGCAATATATTTTGGTCTTGAATGAGACAGCGGAAGACAAAATACGGAATTAATTGAAATTATAAAAATCTTCTAATTTGATATAGTTAATCCTGGTTTAACTGTCGCAAACATTTATTTTATTTTATCTACATTTCTCCAAGACACTCTTGTACAAAAGTCAGCGGTTATTTCCAGAAATTTCTTACCACACAGAAACCCGTAATTATGAGGACCCTGTAGTAATAATGGTAGTTATATATATCATACCAATCCCTAATTTAAAAAAAAAACACAAAAAAGGAATGGAACGAAATTTTAATCAAAACTTTGATTCAAAATACCTTTTAATATTCTGCTTTTACCGTCACCCACCCAAAAGTTGGTTTTTTTTCTGATGTATGCAGTAATTGCAAAACCTTTGCTATTGATTCACTATAAAAATAATTCTCATGGACGCTTATAACCAAGAGTATTCGGTAGTTTTTCGCGACAAATTTTCGTCTCATTCCCTAATTCATCCTGGTGGTCATGATTGACGACACTTCCGGTAATACACTTTCGTTTACATTAATTGAATAAAATGATATGAACCTATATTTTGTGTTAACAGGATTATGTTTAATATAACTGCATCGCAATATGTAATTTAAAAGAGACAAGCTAAATTTAAATATTCATATATTGCATTGACTTTCAAACTCAGCGCCGAAAGGCGGTTCCGGAAGTGACGTTGAAAAGCAGAAATTTAGAGCTATTTTAAATAGAAGTTTTGAGTAAAAACTATTTCATTTCTTGTGATTTTTATTGTGGAGGTATTGTAGAAACCCATATTATTAACTATTACCACAGATAAATTCACCGCTTACTGTGGTAAAGATACGACAATGGTATTTAACAAGACAATAATTTTGGTAAAGCCAGTTACATTCCTCAAGGTCTAGGAAGGTACCGGTAAATGTTAGGGATGTGTGGCTAGATACTGGAGATTTGATTAGAAGCATCGTACCAGGGAAATGCAATATATTCAAAATTAAATGTTAGATCCGCTTGCATACTGACGTATCGTTTCTTTCAAACAAATTGACATCTCCTTCCTATTCGAAATTACTTTAGTAGATTATAATGTAAAAGCCGTTTCATTTTCGCTACTCATTTTGCAGAGAGATTGTGAAACTCGGTCTGAATCTACAGAACAATGAAACACATCTTTCGCAGAATGAAAACATGTACGATTTTGTAAATTTTCAAGTTCCGTGTACTATATAAAAGGATGGAAGCCACTCCCTGCATTACTTGTATATTCAACAATTCACGACTCTAAGATGACATAAAAAGTTGTCATTGATGCAAACTAACAGAATATCATATCTATATAGAAAGAAGTCTTACCCAATTATTTCTAGTATTCTTTGAATGTTCCATTTTTCATGATGTTAAAGAAATTGTTAGATATTGTTTTCCACCAATAAGTATTTGCCAGCAGCTTCATTGCCAAACTACACCCATAATGCTACGACGGCAATACTATCATAGAAGAGACTCCTCTAAACTTTCAAAAGATACGTATTGATATCCATTAGATCAATGTAAATAGATGCCTGGGTGCGTGCTACAAAGTCTTTAAAGCAAGCATCTGATCGACAAGGATCAATATCATACTCACCAGGGTGTTTTGTGTCGCATGTAAGCCCGTTTGCCTTCCTAAATTTTTTGTCTGCCCGGGGATGTTTGTTGAGTAGGTGACGTAATTGTCCATTAGGAAGTGTTGTCATTTCCAAGAAATCGTTCAATTAAAAGTTAATTAGTTTTCCGATAAAACACTTTATAACATCTTCCCTAGGCAATTGACCGAAATGAAGAAATGGCAAAATAGTAATGGTCTAAGAAAAACAATTTTCGTGAGCACATATTCTCCCAATATGTGTTTATCTAAGCAATCAATGATTTAATTTCTTTATCTATCGTTTTTGTTTTTGCTAGCATCTTGCAGGCGTACTTGTGCATACATGTATTGTATTTCAAAGACTGTTTTTGCTCACTAATCAATGAATGTAGTTGATAAACTTCAATTGAAAGCACTCCTTTAATTTCTCTAACGATTTTTTATTAATGTTTCATCACTTAATTTTGTTTGCAGTATTAAAACAAATATTTTAAATTCATCCTGGAAAAATATCCCCAATGATGTGAAAATAATCCCATAGAAACTATTCAATATAGGATTAAACTAATTAAATCAGCAGATTGCTCACAGCTGCGAAGGTCGATGTTAGAATAGTGTTTGATTAGAAGAATTTCAAACGGGTAGTCTGAAAGGTTTCTACCTCGACAAACGCTACATTAATTAGCCAATGACGTCTAGGTATGCATTTGTAAGAAAATGCAAGGAGTGTATTTTACATAGATTTAATGCTCGATATACATTATTGAGGCGTACATGTATATGTAAGGAAATGAAAAAAAATCTAAAATTCAGTAAAGAAACAAAATCCGTGATTAGTGAAAGTCCTATAAGGATGACATATTTTCATGATGGCCCATGGCTACACCAAAGATGCAATAGAATGGATTGATCAATATTACATGTAGTAGGTATTGTATCTGAAACCGACAAAGGCATAATATAAGGAGAGCTGAATTTTTTTTAAAATCTTATTACAAAAATACACCTTAAAAAATTTTCAATTCCCCAAAAGGCAATGCTACAACAACAACTACCATAAACAAAATACGAAACGTTGTGTCGCGCGATAAATAGAGTACACACTTGAGTCACGTGATTTGTTCTTCATTAGCTGAAAATAGTCTGGATCATCCCGACGTTTGTGTAGCTGAAAACTGATAAGGATTACCCATAGTGCTCCGGAGAAATGTCGACGTCAGTACGGTCGCAGTGGGGTTAAGGTAAATCGGAGTACGTTCGTCCTCTTCCGTAACCGATAAGATCGAAGACTCGGACGTGGATCGACGCAAAAAATACATCAAATCGATACACTTACCTGAAGCGTGCATGTGGATGAGGTCAGTAGGTACAAAACCGAATTCTGTAAAATGCGTTATTTAGCAGCAAGATTGAAGTCTTATTCACTCAAATACATAAACATATAAGTAGAAGTCGATAATGGTAGAATATCTTAGCTACCTATAATGATATATCAGCTGCATTGAAGCTCATGTTTCATGTCGTAACATATGTTTATGACGTCATTTAGTATCCTATGCTTACACGTAGCAAAAAACTTTTAATTTGATGGCGTCGTTCTATACTTGCAGTTACGGAAATAGCCGATAATTTACAATTGTCCCCCCAAAAATCACAAAATGTACCTGAGCAGTGTATTTCACACTGTATGAAGTCACACTACTAAAGCAAGATATACAGGTCTATAATTATAGTTGCATCGCGGGGAAAATGTCATATTCTATCACGGCTATTGCAAAGATCAAAGGAATACAGCAGTCATTATTTTTGCGATACACCTTCGTACGTAATAACTGATTATGAGACAATTCATTCACATCTTGTTACAATCACTTCGTATTTTGCCCATACAACAATAAAACCGATAACTGAAAAATCGAATGACGTATGTTGCATTTTGACTGAAGAAGATTTGCCATTCAGTGTAAATCAATCAACCAAGCTCCATACACATGTAAACAATTATGTCGTTGCGCACAAATTTCTTGAACTGTGTATTCTAAGCAGTTAATACGATCAACCTTTCAAAATAGGTCTGATCCACCCTACCATCTCACCTTTTTTGTCAACCAAAAAAAAGTAGGCCTAGTCCGGTTCGGAAAGTTATGATGTCAAGGTGATTTATTATTAAGGATGTTGTAGGCTGAGCTTTTGAAAACAACTGCACAGGACGCTATAACTATGTATTTACTGGTTCAATACTGACTCCGTTGATGCAAACATATTACACATTCACAACGAACCCTATCCAGGTGAAATTTTTGTGTCAAATCTGATTTTAAAAGGGTTAGTGGGACTATATTTTGTTGGCGGAAGGATTAATTAATCAAAAAGCATGATTTTACAGTTTATATTTCATTCAAATATTCCTTCTATTTTTTATAACCCTATTCGTATATTACAGTTTTAAATTAATGATACAAGTATATAAGACTGAACTAGTTCAAATATTGTTATTTTATTAGTTTTGTTGAGGTATTTTTCGAAACAAGAATACATATTCTTTAAAATGTCCAATTCAATTTACTCGAAATTCTGTGCAGAAATTCAGTAATTTGGCCAATAATTAAAAAAAATCACCGAAAATCCTCTACTTTTTTAGTCTTCATTTTTAATTTTAAGACAAGTCTCTGAATATTACGTGAATTCTAAGAAACTGACATCACTCCTAATGGGTTTTTTTAAACTCTGAAATATAATATTACGAGTTTTTCCGTATATCAAGTGCAGAAAGGTCATTATTTATTTCCATTACAAGTATTAAATCTTTTTTCTTTTTATATATATCTGTATTGTAAGAAGACATTATTATGTATCTATTTCATATAATGATTGATTTGTATTTCTTATGTTTTGTTTACACCAACAGACGAATGAAGTTTATATGAATAAATCTTGAGTAAATTGTAAGTGCAAAAAGTCATGTTTTTAAACATGATCCCAAACAACGCTGTAACTCGAAAACAAGCGTGAAAACCCATTTTTATCTTTTCAATTTTCCGATCCTCTTTCAATGTACCGATCAAAAATACACTTTCCAAAAAAAATTACATCACTCCAAATCTCATCCTAGAACCTCTTTAATTTGCATCTGTATAGGAAAATGATCAGCAGTATAATTCTGGGCCGTAGTAGAATAGAAATAAAGTTTTTGTTTTTGTGTATATTTCAGGATAATAAGAAAGCCTGTTATTATCATGTAAAAAATGATCATGTAAAAAATGATAATACATGTAGTTCATCCTCGTCTATCTCGTAAAAATTTTACATAATTTTACGAGAAGATCGATTCAGGTCCGGTAGACTTATTAAGGAGAATTAAATGGATTGGACACCAAATTAAAGGTGCAATGGTTAAACGATGAAATATAGTCGGAGGTCCGTGTTGCCCTACACTCGACTTTGTATATATGTTTTTTTTGGATTATGATTACGTTTTAAAACACGCTTATCTATATCCTCCATGGCACCTGATCCTGCCTTCGCTTTTGTCGAAGGTCCGTGTTGCCCTACACTCCATTTTGTATGTGTTTTTGGGACTATGATTACGTTTAATACATTGTTACTTCGCCATTTTATATATAGATACGATGAAGGAGGATAGGAGTGACTCAGTGTACGCGGTGGAGACATTGGAAAACGACTCCATTTGGTTTTTTTTATAGTTTGAACCATTTTCTGGTATGCTCTTTATGGACGTCTAATTCGTTTTTGCTTTAATTTCTAATGAGAACTTTGATAATCTTTAATTTTCTCCACGCTTCTGAACTAAGGCACTAAAATGTGAGAAAACTTAAATCCTTCATTATTAACCTGTGTGGGGTAAGGAAATCCCAGCACAGGGGCAAGATTTGCTGTGCAGGAACCGGGGGAAAGACTCCCAGACTGCTAATTTTGTTCCTTCGGTGGGATTTCCCCATCCCACACCAACATGTCCTATAATCAATGAATGATGATATCAAACAATAGCGTCGAGCATGTCCTAAACCACTGATAAAAACGAGATGGTCGAGGAAAGAAAACATCCTCGGGTAGATATGTGAAATATAGAGTTGAATTGGGTATAAACTGCTCAAAATCAATAGGAAGCTGAAAGGCATTCCGGTAGAATTCATCAATGGAAAGGTTGTAGAAAACGATCCATCCAACATATTCAACCCATGGAGAAGGGATGGTGTAGTCTCAATAAAGAGCGCAGAATATACCAGTGTTGTCGTAAGGTGGAAGGCTGTGATCGATAGCTTATACTGTATAACTCCACCCGACAGGAAACTGCTCTGTAAGTAAGCATCACATAATTTTTCAATGATATTTCTACCTAGATATGATAATATGTAAAATTATTGACACCTTGTGTGATCTACTCTCAACTACATGTGGCATTATCATGTTATTCGTCCCACTATTTGGTTTATTCCGTATTTAGCTTGTTCCCCCACCACCCTTAAGGTTGTTTCTATTTATACTTCTTTCACCTGTTCCAACAAAAAGTTTTTTGAAAATTTGCATATTCCTATATGTAACTTAAAGAGGTTCTAGGGTGAGGTTTGAAGTGATGTCAATTTTTTGGGAAGTGTATTTTGATTTCTATATTGAAAGAGATCGGAAATTAAAAAGAAAAATGTGGGTTTTCATGCTTTGTTTTCGAGAACAGTGTTTTAAACATGACCTTTTTGCACTTAAATATTACTCAAGATTTATTCATTTAAACCCCCATTCATCTGTTGGTCGTAAACAAAACATAGGAATACATATCAATCATTGCATGAATAGATACACATATAGTCTTCTTAATACAAAATATAAAAAAAAAATAAAAATTTATACTTGTAATGGAAATAAATAATGACCTTTCTGCACTTGACATACGGAAACTCATGATATCGAATTTCAGAGTTAAAAAGTACATTTTAGGAGTGATGTAAATTTCTTAAAATTCACGTAATATTCAGAGTAATTGCCTCAAATTTAAAATAGAACTTTAAAAAGTAGAGGATTTCGGTAAAAAAATTTAAATATTGGCCAAAATACTGATTTGTTCACAGAATTTCGAGTAAATTGAATAGGACTTTTTAAAGTACATGTATTCTGTTTGGAAAAATACCTCAACAAAATTAATAAATGACAAACATTTGAACTTGTTCCAAGTCTCATATACTTGTATCATTAATTTTAAAACTGTTATATACGAATAGGGTATAAAAATAGAAGGTATATTGGATGAAATAGAAACTGTAAAATCATGCTTTGATTTAACCAATCCTTCCGCCACAAAATATAGTCCCTACCAACCTTTCAGAATCATAATTAACACAATTTTTTCAACTGGACAGGGTTCAGTTGTAAATGTGTAATATGTTGCAACGATGGGTCAGTATTGAACCAGTAATATTTAGTGATAGCGTCTGCACAGTTGTTCTCAAAAGCTCAGCCTACACATCCTTAATAATAAATCACATTAAAGAGAAAGTAACTCTAACTAAAGGAAAAATAACTCTTACACTTATTATAGTGGGGCAAATAACATGATAATGCCCTACATGTATGCGTACCTGGTCAGTTAGTGGTTGATTGATGCTGTAGGCCATTTAAGGAAATGATACTTGACCAGGTCTCATTAGTTACATGTAGACCGAATAAAAAGGTTTTAAAAAATGAAGAGGAATTTCACAACAGTAGATTCACTTCGTAACCGGGAGGTCACGTCAAAATTAGGCTGTAAACGAAGGTATAGATTCCTTCACAAATGCTCGGCATTTAATAGTGAGAATCATGGTCTTCCGATATGACCTCAAAAACAGAGATCACGTGTCGTGGCAGGCGTTGACAACTCAACAGCTACGGCTCTGAACACTAAAACATACGTCAAATATTTGTGGTAATCACCTGCTTCGTTCTTGAACATTAAACAGGTCAACCAATTTGTTGTTGAGCACTAATCATAGGTTAAACAATTGTGGTACTTCATCTGGTGACGTCTCATTAAGAGTAAAAAATTCTTGCCGGCAAAACAATTGATATAGCTTAAAAATATCAATAAAGGAATAAATAATTTAACAACAATAAATGTCCTCTCAATTTTTAATTATCATTTTTCTTGATAGTAATTTAACAAGATAAATAATTTTGGTATAGCTTACAATGTTTGACGGCATTGATTTTGACGTACGATATACATGATCTACAACGCACAGGTTGATTGATCGATAAAAATGTCCACAAATTTTATGGTTGACCAAGTAAGAAATCCCGAATGCACCTCCCTTAATTTATATTGAGGTGAACTCACTCTGAGGTACACACCAGAACGATCATCTGCACCAGTCAGAGAGCATCAAATATCCTAATTATTTAATGAAAGATGATACCATATCGTAGAACCCAATTCATAATCTC